>CAEGAD010044170.1:0-111058 GCA_903067055.1 Poeciliopsis paucimaculata
TGGCTCTTGTTTCGAAGCCAAAATAATTTCGACCTGCTGGCACTGTCAGTATTTACCGCGCATGCGCAACTCTTAGTTCCTTGATGGAGACGTTTAAACAGCTGTGAAGTTGGACCGAAACTTTTTCCGTCTCACGAAGCGGCATCTCGCTGGAGCTGGTCGGTCGATACTCGTCAGGAGTTAACCACAAGCCCGTCTCAACTTCAGCTGATCCGAGGTCAGGAAGTGTTTGGAGATTTTGTCATTTCTCATTTGTTATTCACGCCGCCATTTTGCTCAGGGCTTATGACTGGATATCGCATTGTTGCTTGTTGCTAATGATGTTAATCAACTGTGCTACATTTATGCGACATTTTTTTTTCTTTTTTCTTTTTTGTTATAATGGCACAACAAAAAATGTTTTGTTAGATATAAATGGATAGAAATTGATTGTGCTATGTTAGCACAGCTGATTGAAATGAAATTGTTTTCGTAGGCGCTGTTTGACCCTTTACTTTTAGAAACAGTCATTCATCTTCAGAATGGTAGCACCAAATTAGGATTTCACAAAAAATCAGAGTTTAACATAAAAGCCTGCAGTGTGAACGTAGCCTGATAAACTAGCTTTTTGTCTGTTGTGCTTCTCTCAGGGACATATCATGTCTTCCATGTTAGAAGAGGATCTCCTCTGTCCCGTCTGTCTGGACATCTACAAGGATCCTGTTTTCCTCCCATGCAGCCACAGTTTCTGTAAAGCCTGCCTGCTGCACTTCAGGAGAGAGGGACGGGAGCCATCATGTCCAGTTTGTCGGAGAAGGTCAGCAGGTGGAAACCCACCATGTAACCTGGCTTTAAAGAGGCTGTGCAACACCTTTCTGCAGGAGAGGAGCCGGAGAGCATCGGAGGGTTTCTGCTCTTTGCACTTTGAAAGTCTGAAGCTGTACTGTCTGGACCATGAGCAGCCGGTGTGCCTGATCTGCAGGGATTCAGTAAAACACGCTGGACACAGATTCAGACCAGTCAGTGAAGCGGTGTTAGAGATGAAGCTTGAACTTGAGCAAAACCTGAAGCGTTTACAAAACCGCATCGCTGGTTTAAAATGTTGCAAAGAGCTCTTTCATGACGGAGTGGAGCACTTAAAAAGTCAAACCCGAAATTCAGAGGAGATAATTAGGAAGCAGTTTAGGAAATTTTTCCAGTTTTTAGCAGATGAAGAGGAAGCTAGGCTAACTGCTGTGCGGAAAGAAGCAGAGCTGAAGATTGGTAAAATGGTGGAGCTGATGGAGACTGTGAAGAAAAATATATCAGATCTGTCTGAAACAATCAGAACCACGGAAGATGAGCTGGACGCAGAAGACCTCTCACTCCTGCGAAACTTTAAAGCAGCAACAGAGAAAATCCAGAACCAGCTCAGATTGGATCCGCCAGATTTTCCCTCTGGAGTTCTCCTAGATGAGGCCAAACATGTGGGGAACCTCAGCTTCAACATCTGGCTCAAGATGAAGGATGTGGTCACGTACACGCCTCTGGTTTTGGACCCGAACACAGCAGCTGCAGACCTGCTGTTGTCCGATGACCTGACATCTGTGAGGCGGGTGAAGTGGACCGGCGCTCCCTACAATCCGGAGAGGTCCGCTTTGCTGTGCCGCTCCGTCATCAGCTCCAGGGGCATTAACTCAGGAATTCACAGCTGGGATGTAGAGGTCAGAGGTGAAGCCTGGAAGGTCGGCATGGTAGCAGAGTCAGCTGGCGGCCCCGGTGTCGTAAAGCGGGACTATTGGGTTCTTCGTTTTAGTCGTGGCAAATATTCAGCGTGGTCACAACAAACCGACCGTGTTGAGCCCAAAGTGACTAAGAAAATACGGAGAATCCAAGTCAAACTGGACTGGAAAGCAGGAAAACTGGCTTTTTCTGACCCTTTAACAAGAACCGTCATACACACCTTCACACACACTTTTACAAATAAGATGTTTCCATTGTTTGACCAGGGCACTAAAATTTTACCGTTGAAGTTACCTGTGACGGGCAGGTATTAAAAACGACTGCCTTTTCTTTGCTTCAGTGTTTTTTAATTTGTAATTCATTGCTCTAAATAACCTTACTCTTCTCAGATTTTGTCATGTTTCAATTAAATTTGATTCTGTGTAATTCAGAATTGTCAGATTATACAGTAACAAGAAAACTTCTTCAAATTTATTTTCTTTGCCCTTTTATCTCTTCAAATTATTTCTAACTTATTTACTGATGTATTATTTCTGAGTTTGTCAGGTAACAACCATTTTGTATTTTGTTTCTCCTTTAAGTGTTTAGTATTTTCTGCCTTTTATATGTTCTGCTCTTGTGAAATTAAATCATTTTTATTCCCATTTAAACCAAAGTCGAAGAGTTTTTTCATTCCTTAGCGATCTAATCAACTGTCATCTGAATTCAACCTTTTGTCCAGAACTTTCATATGCAAAACGTAAACATTTGTGTATGTTGAATAGAGGATATAATGGTGTTGGCCAGTGAAGCCCACTGACAGAGAAGATCAACATTTAATCACAACTATCTAAATGGTTGCACATTTAAAGAAACATAAATTATTAAGCTGGATAGATATAGTTAATGTATTTTAATAGCTGCGCAGTATCCTGTTGTCTTTGATCCATCCTTTTCCTAACACCCTTGTCCCTAGTGGGGTCGGGAGGTGCTGGTGATTATCTCCAGGTAACGTTCCGGGTGAGAGGCGGGGTCACCCTGGACAGGTCGCCAGTCAACAGGGCAAACAACCATGCACACAAACACTCCTAGTGAGAATTTAGAGAGACCAATTAACCTGACAGTCATGTTTTTGGATTGTGGGAGGAAGCTGGAGAACTTCCTCCTGTGCATGCATGGGAGAGAACCCACGCATGCACAGGGAGAACATGCAAACTCCATGCAGAAAGACCCCGAGCCGGGAATCGAACCCAGGACCTTCTTGCTGCGAGGCAACAGATCTACCAGCTACACTTGTGTTTGATCTGCTATGTGAATTCTTAGGTGGGTGTCAATAACTTAAAATATCTTTGAAAAGTTTATATTTTTGTCATTTGATTCAAAAGCTGAAACTCTTGAGATTTACCACATACTTTTTGTATTAGTCTTATGTTAAATTGTATTTCTGAAAAATAAATTTTCTTTCTTTTGATGTATTTTGCTCTTTAGCCCTTTGAACAATGAATTGAAAATAGGCAATTGCTTCAGATTCATGCACAGTTTTAGTGCAAGAAATACGAGCCTAGCTCAAACATAAGAGAGAAATGATTCAAATTTAAATATAAATCTTTTGTTATTTGAAATGTGAAGCTCCAAATACAACTTTGTTTTTGGGATAGAGCAAATTGTGTGATATGGATGGCGATTGAGGAAGTCAATGTTCAGCACTGTTACATATTTGGTTTAAAGCAAAATTGACTTTTAGGAGCTTCACATCGTGTTGTAATACTATTCCGTCATCAAAAACATACCTGGGGTGTTGCTTTGACAACCCTGTGTGTGCGGTTATCGTGCAGCGCACTGCATTTGATCCTGTCTAACGGACATCTGCACTCTGATTTCTTTCCTCTATTTATTTCTTTCTTCTGTCCGTCCATCCATCCGTGATTGTAAGTCTGCACAACCTTGGTTCTCGTAAAATATGTTTAGATATCAATGCAAAAGCAGAACATTTGCATTGAAAAAGTTTTGTTTCCCTCTTCTAGCCACAAGATGTAATTTTTCATTCTGTCTTGTATAATTATGATGTAATATTTTACCTCACTGTCTCTCCTGATGTGGTCCCACAGAATTATAGCACCATCAACTGGAACGAAATTCCTAATGAGCAAAGTCCATCAACGCACCCACACTGAAGAGAGGCCATACGGCTGTGACCACTGTGAGAAGAGATTTACTCAGAAAAACCACCTGACAGTCCATCAGCACATCCACACTGGAGAGAGGCCATACGGCTGTGACCACTGTGAGAAGAGATTTACTCAGAAAAACCACCTGACAGTCCATCAGCACATCCACACTGGAGAGAGGCCATACGGCTGTGACCACTGTGAGAAGAGATTTACTCAGAAAAACCACCTGACAGTCCATCAGCACATCCACACTGGAGAGAGGCCATACGGCTGTGGCCAGTGTGAGAAGAGTTTCATTAGGAAAAGTGAACTGATGTCCCATCAACGCATCCACACTGGAGAGAGGCCATACGGCTGTGACCATTGTGGGAAGAGAGAATCCATGTCATATCTGAATATGATGTAGGGATACTTTTCAGAAGCAAATCATCAACATACAATGAACATTTCTGAATGCATGTAAACAGTTTCAATATAATTCTTCACAAAAGCAAATTAAAGTTGCAAGGGTTGATTTTTGTTTTCGTTTTATAAATAATCATTTAATGGACACTAATGTAAATATTCTCACATGTAACAAGTCAAAAGCAAGTCCAGTTCTTAGAAAGTGTCACTTATTGCAGCTACACTTGATTCCTGTTTTGTCTGGAATTTATCATCACAACACCTTGCTATTAATATGCTACTTAGGGAGTGTCAGTTGGAGTTGCGCTGTGTCAGCAGCTAGTGTAATGCACATCTCATGCAGAAAGCAAGCAAGAATACATTATTCCGACTATTTAATCTGTTTACGCAGGCTTCATGCAACAAGAGAGAATCTTCACACTGGAGTGTTGCATTGGTTTGTTATCAATGCAAAGCATTGAAATACTGCATCAGTATTTGTTATTCTGTGGTGCAAAAGAGGATTTTACTGGCATCTCTCTCTTTTTTTTGTTCAAATTGAAGGTCATAAAGTTTCCTACAGATTAAAATATGTTTATTGAGGTAATAAAAAAAAACATATTTGCATTACTTCAGTTTGTTGTAACGTGCATAATGGATTAAACCACTGAAATTTTGCTTTTAGAGTTTCATAAATGTAAATAAAAAGGTTTTGCAAACAAAGACGAATTACTTCAGAGAAAATAAATCGGTCTCAATGGATTGGGTGCTGGATTTCTCCTTTTAATCTTCTTTTAATGATGCTTGATTCTTGTCATGGAGCATTAATCTAACTCTGATTTGTATTACTGTATCCCCAAATCAGTAGGAGCCAATTTAATTTAAATTCAATAGAGTTAATATTTCATAAAATATTCCTAAGTTTTATGGTTATATTCAGTCAATAAGAGTATGTTTCCAATTAGGCTAATTTGTCAAATTATTAAAGATACTTTTCATTTATCCAATATTTCTAAACTAAAATAAGTTTGTTTTATTTCTCTGATGTAGTATTTCAATTTTAAATGTCACGTTTATTTAACTGCAAACAGAAAATCTTCATAATTACCAGAAATAAAGGCTTGAAAACATCAGCTTATATGGAACTAATCTAGTGTGTTTTGTTCAGTGATGGAGTTATCGAAATAAACTTTTTAAAAATAATTGATGGATTTATTAAATAGGACTATACAATTGTTGTACAGTTAATAGTACATCTTATCTTTCAGCTTATGTCTGAGTAACATGTATACAGTTGTTTAGGTGTTAGAAAATCACTAAAACCCACAAATTGCTTTACACCTTCCTGATTAGGTTAAGCTCCCCCTGCAGGTTAAAATAGGTCAGTGCAGTAGTTGCAACATGTTTAGAGTTTTTAATGGGAGTTAAGTTGACTTAGAAAGAGCCAGAGTCACTCCTCAAAATTAAAACAAGAAGATGAAATAAATGTTTAATGTTCAACATACTTAATTTTTATTATCACAACTATGATTGAGCACTCCTTAATCAGCGATAACAAATAGACCATTAAAAATCAGAAATTTGTTGTTTCCTTTGTCAGGATGAAACTAAAACAGTTTAATAACCTAAAATATTCAGAATAGATTCTCACTGTCAGTTACTGGTTAACTTGTTCGTCTTCCAGATTAGCCAAGCTACAATCACGACTCCCAAAGCTAAAGAGACTCCAGTCACACCAAGTCCGATCTTCAGAGCATCTTCTACCTGGAAATGAGGAGAGAGGAGCAGATCAATCCAACAGATTCAGAGAAACTTTTCACTTCCTTCTAACAGTCTTGACGTTTAATCACCTTATAGAGACTTCAGTGTGTTCTGTTTATTTTATGTGGTATAAGATAGATGGTTTTAGAAGAAATCTCTCATTCTGTTCATATAGTTCAGTCCACGTTTGAAAAGTCCAGTGTTGTGTTTTTCATGAGTCTCTCAGTCTCTGAGAGTAGATATTTTAGTAAGTCTTTAACAGTGTTTAAATCTCATTTTAAGTTTGACTACTCTACATTTCCGGAGCACTTACAGCAGAGATGTCAAACTCATTTTTATTTTGGGCCAAATCAAAAGCCTGAATTTTCTTAAATGGCTGGTTGTGCCAGAATGTATTGGTAAAACCCATTAAACATTTAAAATATCAATAAGTAGGTGTTTGTTTCAATCTTAAATAATATTGAACATCTTTTCACATTGATCAGTCCATCAAGAAGTTTGAGATTGTTTTTATGGGTTTTTGTGCAATCAGAATCACAGATTTTTGTGGTGCTAATTTAGAAATATTTGTAAGACATTTTTACAATATTTGCGTTACTGTACGATATTAAATGTGACTTTTAAGTAAAGTGTCTTTGAATGTCTTTGAGTTTAAGTTACTGCTTAAACTCAAATTTCTCAAAGAATTTACAGCAATTTTTGAGAAGAAATTGCAGTAAAATCAGAAAAAAATGTGGGGATCCATGGATTTTATGTGATTTTATCAGGAACCTACTGATGTAAATCTCAGAGGCCTATAGGGCCACATTTGATGGACCAAATTTGGTCCCCAGGCCTTGAATTTGATCCATGTGATTTAGAGGTTGACACTATAAAATGTTGCTTAAAACTGACGGACCTTTGGTGAAGCTTTTTTCGGAGGTTTTGGCTCCAGGAAGTAGTTTTCCTCCTGCTCAGAAACTCTGTTTGTCCTTCATATTCTCTGGTTTGGTCTCCATCAGACGTACCTGCTGGGACTCGGCGTCTCCGTAGCGCAGCTCAGTGGCAAAATGTTCACAGTTGTAGTTGGTGACGTTGTACGATCGAATTGTGCCGACAAGTTTGTTGGCTTGGTCCACAATGATGTGGGCGGGGCGCGGCTGCTTCTCCTGGTCCAGGATGTTGTTGATGAGCCACTCGTCTGAGGAAACCACCTCCAGCAGCTTCTGCTTCAGAATGTTGTTCTTCCCTATTGGAAGGTTGATGCTGCTGGACGACGAGAAACTTCCTTCAAACAGAAACCAAATAACAGAAAAATGTTCATGGAATGAGAACGGTTCTGGTTCTGATGGTAGTTTGACTCGAGTTTAGTTTAAGGATGCTCTGATATTTTCTGGACTGCAGTTTAATGTTGTTTTTAGCTGCAACAAGATTCATGTAAACTCTTCTTCTCAGTGAACAGCGAAGTGTTTCAGTGAATGTGGCCTTGAAACAAACTGGTTTCTGTTCTGGAAGCACCAGCTTGGACTGGACTCACCGTCCGGTCCCAGCAGATGGACGACGTAGCCGTCACCAACGTACACAGCCCAGTGTTCATAGACGTTACGGAAAATCTCAATCAGGTCTCCAGGCTTCGGTTTATTTCCGTTCTGAGATTTAAAGGAAGAAAACGGCAATGATTCTATTATTATCCTTTTAACCTTCATCTCTCAGGCTGCTGGTAGTTTCATATTTTCTTTAACTAAAAATAAAAACTAATCCATGAGCAGAATGTCTCCTTCACTGAAGTTCTGATATTTGTCTTACAGGATTAAACACATATTCAACACTGAAGAAGCCACATCAAGCTCACTTTGTGCTTTTGGGCCTAAGTGTATTTTGTGCTACTTTTATGTCTGCATGTCTGAAAATGGTGGAAATGGGATCAAATGTTGATGGCTTCTTTAGATTAACAAATTTAAGAGATAAACCAAACCTTTCGGGTTTTAATTTGGACCAGATTAATATGAATTAAATGTAGGTTTTAAACTTTGAGGTAAATTTAGATACATCAGACCTTCTAAACAAACCTTTATGTTAAACATGTTTAGACCAGCGTTGGGTTTTAGTCGTTTCTCTGGTTCAGCTCACCAGATAGAAATCAGCAGAAGAAAAGGAAATTGCCTTTATTATCCAACAGAAGGAAAATTCAGATGTAAAACCAGGTTTGCACAAAATACTAAACAGTCTTAAAAGTATGTAAAAACAAGATTAACAATAATCTTGTTTCATATAATAATCTAAGGATGTGCAGGTAAACAGGTTACTTTTTTTAAATATACAGATATGTGGCACTATTATATGTTTATTACTATCAGAATTGCTCTGCACACTGAGAAGGGAATGCTGCCCTCATCTGGTGGATTTGGGGTTTGCAGGATGCTGGACCTCATAGCAAAGCTGAAAAACCTCGTCTATCTTATTTCTGTGATTCTGTCAGAGAAAAACTTTCTACCTCCTCTTTATCTTTGCTTTCTAGTCAAAACTACATTAATAAGTCTTCACATCTGTCTCTGAATCCTTTGGTAAACATGGAGCGAAAACCATCAGAAAAGCAGCATGAATTCATATTAAAAGTAAAGGAAACAAGATTTAAATGTTTTGTCTGACCGCAACAATAAATCATCCTGGATTAAACTCATATGATTTCTGCTTTTAAAACTGTTCACCCCAACCAGCTGCTGTCGGAACGTTAGAAATTATAAACTGAAAAATCAAAACAGGAAATAACTTTTCTCACCTTGTCAGTGATTGGTTCCTCTGCAGGTTCTTCTGTAGAAGAATTGAACATTTTAAAAGAAAATGTCCAAGTTAAACATTGCATTATACTAAATCTTAGATAAAAATAAATGTAAATTAGCACGATGAGGGAGTTGTAACACTGCTATGCTGTTTTTTTTTTACTGCAGAATAAATATTATGTAATTTTTCTCTAAGTTTTATACAAGAGAAACAAAACAAACCAGAATATTTAAATAAAACTCACGGCTTCCCGTAGAGTCCATGATCTGTGGCATCAAACTGAGGAGAAAAATCTGGTTGAACAAGTCAAAAGAAAAGTGTTTTATTAAAGGATCTGTAAAATACAAAAGATTAAATTTGTTTAATAAGAAGTTCAGAGTGAAGTTTTGCTCACCTGTCCAGGTATGTGTCTTCACCTTACCCTGAGATAATAACAGTCGAGACCAAATCTGAAAGCCTTTTCACTAAATAAAGGTGTGGCTCAAAAATAAGAAAAACAAAAAGTAACGTAACCTGTTTTGACACTATCCTGGAACGAACTATACAGTTTCGGATTATCTTCCTGATTAATATGAAATACATTTTCTGCCCACATCATATTCTTGATCTCAGAAACTGAAGTTATGGATTTTGTCTTTGCTTTCTGTGAAATCTGTGGACAGGATATGACATGAAAACTAAACGTCAGCTGGAAGAAAGATGCATTTCTTTAGATACTGGCAAAGATAATTATCACACCCAGGAGATTAAGAGAAATTCTTCAGTCACCTGCTGACTGAAGTCATTAGGTTATGCAATTCACCTGAAACATAATAATGAAACATTAAATTATTTTTGATTAAAAACAGTTACCGCTGATAGAACATGTTCCGTTTTCAATAATAAGGACGAGGAAGTCAGTAAATGTGTTTGATTTCTTCTGCAGAAAGTAGTAGGCTGTGATCTACAGACACGAGTCTGTCAGTCTGGTGAAAAAAATAATATATTAAAGTATTTTTTAAATATGTTGTGTTTTTTTAAATACATTTTTAGTATGTTATCAAGTGAATATACTTAAGATTAAATTAAAAATGTAAAATATACATATATATTTTTAAAGATGCTTCTAATACTTGTTTTAAAAATACATATTTCTGAAAGTGTATTTTGTCTAAAATATACTTTAATTTCTATTTAGATATATTACTAACATTATGCTTCATTTTAAAAGTACATTTTAAAAATATATTACAAATACATTCAAACAATTACATGTTTTTGTTTTTTTTTGGTCTACTTGAGAGCTATTATTGGTAGAAACAAAGGACAAACAACAACGCACACCCACACCATGAATAATTTAGAGATTAGTTAACTAAGCAGGAATGTTTGTACTGTGGGAGGAGTACCTTTAGAGAACCCACCCATTTCTGCCATCAACCAATCAATCAATCAATCAATCAATCAGTTCAGATAATTTTAGACTGAAAGGTACTTGTACATTTACTCACTAAATATTTTAGTCATTACTAAGTGCTAGGGAGCAGAAGGACTTTTCTCTCCACCCCATTCACTCTACTGCTCTGTTTGGCGGTTTGAGAGGATTTTGGATAAAATGTTGTAGACAGCAGATCAAGTCCCTCACAGATCCACCTAAAAAGAATCTGAATAGATCCACATAAACATTTAGTTAAAAACCTGCAGAAACATCAACATAATTTATTTAATTAAGGCAAGTTTTGTCCATTAATACTTGATTGTCATGCAAGTGGATTGTAATACTGCAGCAAAGACAGGTGGTTTTAAGAACTCCCAAGTACATTGAAGCAATATAAAGAGATCCAATTGAAGGAAACCATGAACAACTCTCTCTTAATTATTGCCATACAAAAACTTTATTTTATCCTGATCCTCCTGGGATTCTTCTTCTGAGGTTTTACATCTTTAGCCAGGCAACATTAATGACTTCCAAGTAGTCACCTGAAATTACAAATCAGAAAAACCAGTCGTTACTTTAATAAAATCTAATAAAGATTTAAAAATACATATTTCTAAAAGTGTATTTTGTCTAAAATATACTTTAATTTATAAAGTATATTTATAAATACTCTTATAAATATAATTTATAAAAGTATTTATAAATATATAAATATTTGAATAGTAAAAATTCAAATGCTATTTGAATTTTTGAAGCAAAAATTCAAATAGTATAGTATTGATAGCATGAACCACCAGTAATGTTAATTAAGGATCCAATCAACTGTTATCTGGATTCAACCTTTTATCCAAAAATTGGAAAATAATTTCTGGAAAATAAATTATCTTTTTTTAACCCATTGAACATTGAATTGAAAATTCATGTGCAGTTTTAGTGTACAAGAAATGTGAGCCTGGCTAAGCCATAACATTATTATTATTATTAGTAGTAGTATTAGTAGTAGTAGTAGTAGTAGTAGTAGTAGTAATAATAATAATAATAAACTAAAGTATATTTACTTTAAATTAAAAATATAAATGTCAAAATACCTCATTGTTTTGGGTATTTTGAGTAGACCAAGTTTTGTGATATGGATGGAAGTCAGTGTTCAGCACTGTGTTTACAACATTAACCAAAATGGCCTCTACTTTCATTGCAAATGTAGAATGCTCTAAAACAGTGGAGCGAATTTAAAAGCTGGTCTCTAATTTAAGGTGACTCATAGTTTATGCGGGAAGAACACATCATTTATTCGCAGACACAGTTCTTCACCAAATAATGGATTTTAGAATCTGCAATTTTCGACATTTCAACACAAAATATACATTTTAGCTCCGTTTTCCGACGACCATTGAATGTATCACATCTCGCGCTATTGGTCTCTAGAACAAACTACATTTGGACATATTTATGATCGTTTACGGGGTAAAATTTCTATTTATTTGCTCTTCGTTACGTTTCATGTAAAATATTTACGATTACTTAAAGGTATTTTTAAGTAAATGTCGAACACAGCTTGGAAATAAACCAATGTTTAGGAATGTTTGTGAGCTTTTCTGTGGTAAGTTCTGTTTAAAAATGTTTCGGCTAGCTAAAGCTATGAGCATCGTAGGGTTAGCGCTAGCTAAAGCTATGAGGGTCATAGGGTTAGCGCTAGCCAAAGCTATGAGGGTCATAGGGTTAGCGCTAGCCAAAGCTATGAGGGTCATAGGGTTAGCGCTAGCTAAAGCTATGAGGGTCATAGGGTTAGCGCTAGCCAAAGCTATGAGGGTCATAGAGTTATCGTTAGCTAAAGCTATGAGCGTTTTATAGTTAGCGTTAGCTAAAGCTATGAGCATTTTATAGTTAGCGTTAGCTAAAGCTATGAGCGTTTTATGGTTAGGGTTAACTAAAGCTATAAGTCTTTTATGGTGTCTATCTAACGATAAATATTTAAGAAGTCATATTAGCCATTGTGAAGTTATGTATCTAGGCTTACTAATGTCTTCTCCATACATTATATTAAAATAAACGTGAATGGCAACAAACGTAATTTAGGTGTAACTGTTGAAATTGTAAATTCATTATCTTTACACAGCTTTGAACCAAATGATTATTTAGATTATAAAAATTTATAAAGTGATGTAAAATAATTATTTTCATAAGTGCGTACCCTAATACAATTTTGTTTTAATCTCTGAAGTTTCCAGGATAATAAATAGATCTTTCAACATTTAGCTATATTTAAAACCCTGCAGGATGAAAATTAATGGTTGTTTAAAAAAATTGTATGTTGACTCAATTTCAAAGTCCTGTTTTGAAGATTAGTAGCTTCAATAAAATAATCGAAATTCATTAATTTGCTCCTTAAATGCCTGGTGTGTCTAATTAAAATCTAAACGTTCAAATGAATAATCTCAAATTAATTAAGTATCCGATTGGCAGCTGAAAAACAAGTAATACATATTTTTGTACAATTAGATATACATTAAAGGGTAACGTGGCTGACAAAACAAAAAAAACAACAAAAAAACAGCGCTTTATGACACTTCAGAGTAAATACGTTTTTAAATTGAAATAACAGAAAAAAGCACAGACAGCTGTAGTACCAGTTATTCTCAATGTCATGTCATGAATAAAATCAGTGGTTAATAATTAAAAATTGCTGCGCTGGAGGACTGAAACTGGGAAATTAACTTTTTTCACAGATTATATTAAAAGTATAATACAAACTCAGTGTAGCTGTTTGTTTCTTTAGCTCGCACTGCCACCTTGTGGGTGGGTGTAAAAATATTTTTAAACCTCATCCTCTCACGATCCTTGTTTTCTTCGAAAGTTATTTCCTTTGGTATTATTTCCCTGTTGAAGGTGAATTTCTACAGAAGCAGAATCAGCTGAATCTTGAAGGAACGACAATTATTTATAAACCAGAGGCAGATCTTTAACGTCTTATCAATACCCGAGTGAAAATCTGCTACTGCTGAGACTCAGCGAATCATCAGATACGGAGAATGAATGAAAGTAGCAGCGTTTGGTAGGTTTGATGTATCTGTTTAATACCTTTACTTGTAAAATTTGTATTATATTGTTTTGCTAACTTTACAGTGTCAGTTTTTGTGCCGTCATGGTAGATTATTGTGCAGAGCAAACAACTTTCTGCATTTTTAAAAATTATAAGCTGCTAAAATAGTTAGTTGCAACCCTTTGTTGTCTGATGCATTTGAAATTAAAGGCCTGTAAATAATTAGAAAGTATTTTCAGGAAGTTGTTATAGACTGTGACTTGTGTTTGTGTGTCTGCATTCAGTAACGCTTCTAATGAGGCTGAGATGGATGAGGAGGCAATGCTTTCAGACCAGGAATCTGTCAGTTTGCTGCAGGATCTTCCTGCTTTCCAAAGCAGATCATCTGCAGTTTCAGGTTCTAATGACATTAAAAACAAACCGGAGCTGAATAAGCAGAAAAGAGGGAAACTGGAGTCCTGCACATGTGAAAAGTCTGTGTCTTCATCACGATCAGGTGAGCTGGAAAAACATTAAAGCTTCATGTTTATCGGGATTAAATAGGAGATTTTTCATTTGTTGGGTTCTGTTTGCTCAAAGCAAAAGTTCCAACTGAAAAGATGCTTCACAAGAGAAACGAGAAGGGAGAGACTCTTCTTCACAAAGCTTGCCGGAGGAAAGATCTGCCTCAAGTCAGGATGCTCCTTCAGGCTGGAATCAGCGTCAACATGGAGGATTATGCAGGTTTGTTACGGCTGAAACATTTCCACTTACTCCTCCATATGTTAGCTCAGTGGTTCCCAAAGATTTTCTGGTTCCCCCTATGGATTACAACAACCCCCCAAACCCCCCCCAAAAAAAAAAAAAAAATCAACTGGGCACACACATCATTCAACCAGACATAAACCTGTACACATATTTTGTTTTCAAACTCCACTGATATTTTACTCTTCAGGTTGCAATAAAACACTATAAACCACCTTTACAGTAAGACACTTCTGTGTAACTGTTTTTTTTTGTTTTTTTTGTCACCCATACCGCTTCCTGCTCCCCCCCTGCAATGGCACTGTGCCCCCTCTAGGGGCCCCACAGTTTGGGAACTACTGTGTTAGCTGAAGCATTTTTTCATTGGTCTTCTGTCAGGATGGACGCCTCTGCATGAGGCCTGCGTTTCTGGAGACGAGTCTGTGGTGGAGGAGCTGCTGAGGGCTGGAGCTAATATTAACGCTCGGAGCTGTGAGGGCGTCACACCGCTGCATGACGCTGTTTACGCTGGAAACCACCAGGTGAAGGAAAAAACACTCAAAGAGTGTTTTGGTATCTAAAATGAAAGAAAAAAAACACATCATCTAGATACAGGAAACATGCATGAGATGAAAAAAAGCTGAGTTTATTCTCAGAATATGCACAGCAAAGTATAGTTTATTTGCTGATTGCTTTACTTTAAATTAAAAACGGCAAAAAAAATCAATGGCTACCTCTCTTGTTGTGAAAATGAAAAGTAAAATATTCCTTTTACTTATTCGGTTTTAACAAACATTGCATGTTTTGTTTTCGATCCAATGTCAAGTCAATACAGGGCACACACTGCAAAAACACAAAATCTTACTGAGTATTTTTAATCTAATTTCTATTGTACACTTTGAAATAAGACAAAGCTAACTTTTTCAGTTTTTCACAGTCCTACAAATATTATCTGAATTTTTTAAATAATAAATGGCCGCCTCGTCTGGAAAAGGGTTTCTTTCTACTCTAACAGAATGTTTGAAATGTTTTTTTTTCTTCTGTGTAGGTTGTGACGCTCCTCCTTGAGAACGGATCAATCCTTACTGACCAGAACGTTGGTGGAAAAAGTTTGCTGGACATGGCTGAGGACAGGAGTATTAAAGAGCTGCTCATGAGTTTCCAAACATCCAGTGAAGGCCAGAGGAAGTCTGGCAAAGGGGCAACACGATGTGGAGAACCGGGTGAGCATCTAAAGAAGAAGAGATTTATTGAGACATATGAAAAAGGTTTAAAATCCTGAATGGTTTAAATTTATTTAAAGTTGTGAGTGTTTCAGACTTTCATCCAAGAGAGCCGGGTGATACAGGCGGAGAATCTACTGATGTTCAGCTGAAACGGATAAATAATGTGAGACTTTTTCACATATTACACTTTTTCCTTTGAGCTTTTTGTGCTTCAACTTTATGCTTATCATCAAATTAATGAAATGCATTTCAGTGAAAATGGTTTTGCCCCTGAAAGATTCAGTCTGTTGTTGATTCATTTATTCTTCTGCTCCAGCTGCTCCATATATGGTCGTGCACATCCTGTTTTATGAAGGCAGCCACCATAATATCTTTAGTTATCTTATCCGTAGGTGGAGATTTAACCACTTTTATTTAACATCCTTTTTGCTTTTGCATCATTATCACTGGCTGCATTTTTTATTACAAATGGGAGCAAAATTTTGTCAATATTCCCACTAATGTTGGAAAAACATAATTTCTCATTTGTTGTGTTTCTATTAAATAAGAAATGCAAATAAAATCACATGTGAATCACTCTTATTCACGTGATAAGTTATTAAAAACCCCAACTCTCCATCGTCTTACAACCACTTTTTGTCTTCTTCTTCATGGTTTCCACCAAAACTATTTCCATTAGGAGACTTTATTTTCAAAATGTTAAATTGTGCTGTTATATGTTGAATGGAAACTTGCCTGTTCTTGGATAAATGCTGCATCATTTTACTGAAACCTTCTGCTTTGATTTCATCCAGTTCTTCACAGTTCGTCACAGTTCAGAGGCGGTTTCAGCGCTTCTGGAGGATGCTAGGAGGAAACAAGCAGAAATGTCAACTTGGCCTCTGAAAGATCTCAAGAATGTTGGTGAGATCTGTTTCAGTTTTCATCAGCAGTTTTATAAAAATATTGAACATTACCACCTTCAACATGCTCTCCAATCTAACTGCAGTTGTTCTGATTTTCAGGGAGATGCAAAGAAGTTTTGTTGCAGATCCAAAACATTCTGATGGACATTCTCACCAAGCAGCGTTTAGAGAAGAACGATCTGACCCACAAATTCAGGTCAGTTCAGGAATATCATCGATTAAGCTGAAGCATTTTCAGATTGGATGGGCAAATGCTGCAAAATTTGCTTTTCCTTTTTAATTACTCTTCTAATTTGAGAAAAATGCAAATTCTGCTTCCCCATGTTTGGTTCTGGTTCTGGAGATGAAGAGCAGACCAGAAAGCCTGAGAGGTCTGGAAGGTTGATACAACAACAGCAGATCTTTAAGTCATTCAGTGATTTCTAAACGGCAGTATTTTAAAGTCTACCTTCAGAGCTACAGGGTAAAGGACTTTAAAACTGGGGTGATGTGCTCTACCTTCCTGGTTTTAGTCAGAACACCAGCAGCGTTCTGGATCTGATTGTTATTTTTAGTCAGACCTGTGAAGACACTGCTGCAGTAATCAATGCGACGAAAGATAAACGCATGGATGAGTTTCTCTGGATCTTGCTGAGACATTGGTCCTGTAATCCTGGAAATGTTCTTCAGGTGATAGAAGGCCAACTTTGTAACTGTCTTTATGTGGCTCCAAGGTTCAGGTTAGAGTCCATCACTTCACTCAGATTTCAAAATGGATCACTACTTTCATTAGAGTTTGTATTGGTGCTTGAAGTTATTGAAAGTGCTTGAATTTTATGGTTTGGAAAGTGCTTCATTTTTGTATAAAGTCCTTGAAAGTGCTTGATATTCAAATTGTGCAATTTGGTAATAAAGTGCAATCCAAGTAAAATCCGAATTTACAGTTGAAATCAGATATTTTAATACACATAATAGAAAGACACATACATATTGTTCTCTATAGTTTTCGCCAGCACTTCTTGGTAGCCTGTATGGAAAGCCAGTGGTGCCAAAATTTCTTGTTTTTGCATTGTTACTAAAAATTGTAATTATTCCTCCATAAATGAATGATCTTTCTTAATATTTTTATTTCCTGAGATGCACATGTGCAGTTATGCTGCTGACCTATTTGCACATTTGTTCCTCCTGATAACAGCACGGTTATCTCTTTTTTCCAGGGTTGTGTCTCACCACCTTTGCCACCGAGTCCTGAAAAGTCAGTTCTTGTCTCTGGCTTCAAATCAGAGACAGTTGGTGCGACTCCTCCAGAAACAAATGCAACTGGAAGAAGCTTTCAACACAGCAGCAAAAGCTAAAATTTCAGTTGAACCCTTGAATCATCAAGTCAGTGTTGCTGCTCGCACTCTTCCTGACCTGCAGAGTGAGGAAGCCGGTAGCTGGAGAAACGGTCCACAAACCAGAACCGCTTTGCAATTTTTCTCTAAGATGAAAGGAAAGAATGCGTTGATACAAAGACGGGCTAACGATGATGGTGGAGGTCTGCGTCAGCTCGTACAGAGCGGAGTATTGCCCAAGGGCAGCGATTTACATCTGACATTAAAGGTGACATTCATCTCTTAAGAGTTACCATTAACTAGGGCTGAAATGTTTAATTGTGATGAATCTAAATAATCGACGAGCAGAGTTTGGTAGTAGCTAGTTAGATTTCCTTAGCTACATTTACTGGAGCAACTTTTTGGAAAAGATTTATTTGTAGGAGTATTTTTACTTGAGTAATTTTATTATGAAGCATCTCTACTATTTCTTGAGTAAAATTTCTGGATTTTCTACCCACTGAATGAAAGACAAACACATTTTAACCAGAAATCCACCGGTCACAGACACACACCTGCAGTTTTTGTTAAAGTTTCATAAGTTTCACATTGAAACAAACTGATATGGAAAATATTCTGTGTCATTTTGTTATTTTATATTGTAATTATGTCATTTATATGAATCATTTTCAATTTATATTTGGATTTTTAAAGCAATATATATATATATATATTTATTAAGTTAAAAAGTATTTTTTGCTTTTTTTATTAAATATGAAAAACTATTTTGTATTTAAAAAATTTTAAATATTAAATGAATATTTAGTATTCATTTAATATTAATGATATTAATGATTATTTGATCAATTACTCAGGTCTTGAGCAGACATTTTACTCAGACATTTTACTCACTGGAGTAATGTCTTGGTTGGCTACTTTTTACGTTTGTTTAAGTAAAAAAAAGTAAACAGTATTCTACCCTCCTCTGTTGTCTACTAATGTAGTAGTAAATTAATTGTTAACTTGAGAATACGGACTCAAAAATTGCTGAAAGAACAACACATTTATTTAAGATAAATGCAAAATTCTTAATCTTAAATTCTTTTTTTTTTTTTAAAGTCCTATAAAGCAACTTTTGCTGTCCAATTACTAATTGGTTAACTATAGAAATAATTAACAGATAATTATTAATTTATTGATTTAAGACAAGCAGAAAAGGCCTGGACTTTTCATATGGAGATGTTATCAGTACTTTTAGCTTTTTTCCTTTTCTAAAAATGATCAGGCGTTCACTAAAGGAACAGTATGTTGTTGCATTTTAATCAATAAAATGTTGATTTTCTGATTTTAAAAAATTGTTTATTTGCAATTTAAACTGTATTTGCAGTATTGTATAAAAAAGGTTTTAGTGGCTAAATGAAAATTCTGCAGAATGTGCCTTTTTTCTTTAATCCGGGTAATAAATAACTAAAATAGTTGTTAGTTGCAGACTTACATCTAAGTCTACGTGAAATTAATGGAATGTTTCTGTTGCCTTTTGGTGCATTTAGCAGTTGTTGAAAAATAACTGTTAACTGATTAATAAAGGAATTATGTCTTTATTTCTGTTGCAGAATAAGCAGCATGTTGCGCAGGTTCTCTCTGGTGGCGTAATAACGAGCAAAGGGAAGTCGTATCGGGCTCCAGAGTTCTGGCTGGAATCCATTCTTGGTAATAACATCCCTGTCACCTCCATGTATGCTCTGAACAAGGTTAGTCTTCATCGTATCACTGGAATGTCACTTTACGGTTTCAGAAAAACAGCCCTGATTCTTGAAACATTTGAGTTTTTCAAAAGTTTAAGTGAAGTTGTTTTTCTTTATTAGGCAGCTTTTCTATTGATATATACATGTTACATAAAATCGCAATAAAATAAATGGAAGCTTGTGGCCGAAACCTCACAAAATAGCCAAAACAAATCAAGCTGTATGAAAGCTAGAGCTGCACAAAATATCAAACTGGAATCTTCATCACAGGTTGCAATTGCTGAAACCGATGGACACAATATTTTATACAATATTTTTTTTAAGAAATCAATTGTTCATTGATTTTGCATGGAAACTAAATACATTTACAGCTCCCAGCTAATAATTTTTGGCACTGAGAGGCTGAAGCTCACAGATTGGTCAACACATTGTTTAGTAATAAAGAAAGAAACTTGGAGGTTAATTGTAGTTGACTCAAACATGGTATTTTCCCTCTTCTGTCTTAAAGGTGACTTTCAGAGACAAACCTTTGTCTTACTACTTGTTGAACTCAGAGGCCAAACGAAATCTGTCTGACATTCATCTTCATGCCGACAAAGATGATTCTACTGAACCGGAGCCGAGTTTAGGTGAGTCAGTCATGTGTCTAAATACAGCAAAAACTTCCAGATGAAAATCTCAAACCTTTTCTCTGATGAACTGAAAACACAGAGATAAAAAATAACATTTGTTTTTGAAAAAGTTTTCTTAATTTGCTTTAGATTGCAAACTACCTCTAAATTCAGTGTGTTTTGGGTCAATAGCAGATATTTTTGTGCCAGTCTGAGTTATAAAAACATTTAGTTTCCCTTTGGGAGAAATGCAGTATTTTTCAATTGAATTAAAATGAAACATAGCAATTCACTTTAGTTTTTGTTTGTAAAATAACCAATCTTGAGTAACTTAATGGTGAATAAGAGTAAAATTTATGTCCAATTAAAATGAGTTCAAACAGAGAAATGAAAAAGCTGAAATAAACAGAGAAAGTTGAGGGACATCATTCAAACAGTTTGAATGATGTTTCTACCTCAAAGTACATAAAAGTAGTTAGCTGTTAAAGAGTGCACTTTTTAACTGAACTTTTCAGAAATTATTGGATGTTCCATTAATTTCAACGGGGCACAAAATGATTGAAAAAGCTGAATATTTAATAAACCATAAAATATGTCATTACCAAAAGACATAACTGCAATGTCCTGCATAAACAGGATATGGTGGAAGTTGAAAGATTGAAATAGCACAAAATACAAAGAAGTAATGTGGCTAAAAGTGTACGGAAACAAGTAGAGGAAATAGCAAGAATTAGGATGTCTTTTTTTATTTTTATACATTCTGTATAGCCTTTAGTTTCTTTATATTTTAGATCGCTTTTTCATTGTGAATTATTTATTGCTATTTCCTAAGTAAATTAGCCCTTTTAATAGCTCCAAATAAGGTCCAGTAAGCTAACTGTATGCTAACGATCACCTGCCTTTCTTGTTTGGTACATTTTGTACTTCTTTAACAGTTTTATGCTTTTATTCTCTGCAGAATCAGTGGACCCTTATCAGCTCTTACGAAGAATTCGTATCATCCGTTTGGTGACCCCTGAGGAGATGATTCCAAATGCTCTGATGGATTTGTACTGGGAAAAGCTCATGAAGCAAGACCAAGTAGAGTTTGACAACTGGGAGCTTGAACTCTAGCTTTGTCTTTATAGTTATTTGTTTTTTATGAGCTCGACATGGTAAGTTATGTTTTATTGAACCTGTTAGGGTTCTGTTTTATTTTATACTAATAGTGATTGTGTATTGAGTACATAGTAGAGTTTGTTCCTGCTAACTAAAGTCAGTTGCAATTACTTTGTCATATCTAGGAGAAATGGCCAAAAAGTTATCAAATAAAAGTGCTAGTATAACTTGTATGTTATGGAAAGTTTATTTACGTTTGGTGAAAATGTTTTATTTTTTAAAAGTATTTGTCTTGAGGGGCTTTAATCCAACTTTTACGGAAGACCAGAAAGGTCAACAAAAAGCAAAAGTCACAACACAACAGCAAAGAGCCACATCGAAAGTTATGCTGCCAGGTTAAGCATAACTTCTATTGCAGCTTTTGTTGTGCATTGTTGTTTTTGCACTTTGCTGACCTTTCTTGGCCTCTTTATGTTTCAGAGTGAATTCAAGACATTTTACACCGACTTAGGGTAACTCCAATCAGCTGATGTACATAATTTATGAGCCTTTAAACTGCCCTCATATTTTAATTAAATGGATGCTTTTATTTGTTCCCCATATGTAATTTTTTTGTTTCTCTTTTCCTCATGTCAAAACCTGCAAACTGTCATTGCAAAAGAAGAGACGTGTTTGATGCAGACTGTTGCATTCCTGTGATCTGTTTTGTGTTGCTATTGTTGTGCAGAGATGCAGCAATACTGCATCAGAAGAAATAAAACAAAAGGAATCTCAATTGTCCTCTTGATTCCCAGTATTTTCCCGGTTGGTATGAATAATTTTGGATTCTGTCCTTCCTGATTTAATCCCAGTTAAATGAGTTTTGTTTTTGTCAAAGGTATGAACTGGACTCACTTATAGAAAATATATATTTATGTTTTTTTGATGAAAAACCTTCTTTATCTGTAAATATGTTCCATCCTTCATTTCTGAAGTTTCAGTTTTAGCTTCACTTAGTTCAAATTATACAAAAAAATAATCTTGGGCGCCTTTTGTTGTCCACGTAGTCATTGAAAAATATGTATTCTTAGCTGCAGATGCATCCTTTTCCACAAATTACCAAGTGTTCACTAAGGAATTATGTGTTGTTGCATTTTAGGCAAATGTTTTTGTTTTTATTTTTTAAAAATAATTATTTATGTGCATTTTCTCATGTATCTCTAATATTGCATGAAATGAGCTTAAGTATTAAATAAAAAATCTGCAGAATGTGTAAATTTTTGTTTACACATTGTTATTGTTCTACACCTAATAGAATGTGTCTTTATTTATATTTTTATTTATTTTTCTTCCGTCAACCGGAACGCGGCTCTTACCACTGCGGGCCCACCCACAAAAGTGGTACCAAAACGTGCGGCTCGATGCCGGCATTTTTTCCTGTAATGAATATGATTTCTGATTAAGTTCTCTAGTTCTGGTACTTTCATGGATTGTTCTTCTTTTATCCCTTTTCTACACAGTTTTCATGTTAAATTGCACTTTTTTCCTAAGTTTGTTATAGTATCTTGAATATTACCACGTTTTTTCCCCTTGGGTTGGGAAGGGATCTATTTTCTAGTTTGTCAATGGGGGAAAAAACTTTGCCTTTTTAAACTTCCTCTTGACAGAGCGTCACATGGCGCCCCGAACACAGAGGCTACAACCTCAGCGTGTTTGATTCCAGTCCTTAGTTCCTCTCTTGCACGTCTTTCTCCTCTAAATATAAAAATCAAGAACATTAGAGATGTTCTTGATTGTCTTCTCTTTTTTTTTTTTGTTTCTTCAATCGCAGTATGTTTTGTACCGTTTTCCAAATAGAAAATTTTGATTTTTTTCTTTTCACCATCCTGCATGGTTTTAGGATCTGGATTATTCAAATCCTCCAGGATGGTTTCTCCAGCGACCTTGGTCTCTTCTGTGGATTCAGGATCCATGGAACAACCTGGTAAGGTTCCTCCTGGGAGTTCCTCCTCTGAAGAAACCTGTCGACTTAAATCTGCAACCAGGTCGACTTGGCTCTGTTCTTCCTTCTCTTGGAAAGCTGTGATGTGTTTTGGTTGGAAATCTTTGTTGTCAGCTCTCAAGAGTGTCGGGCAGCAGTAGATCCTCTTCTGCTCTTTCCAAATCATTTTATCTCCTGCTGGTATTGTTCTGCTTGCTGTTTCAGTGCACTGACATCGGTTTCATACTGACAGTTTAGCTCCTGGTACAAGCCTTTAACATTCTCCAACTCAGCCGTGGCACTCCTTAACTGCTCTTGCAGGAATTGAATCTCTTTTTGATTTTTCTTGGAGGACGGCATTCTCAGCTCTCATGTTGTCGAGAAGTGCCTTGTCCTCCTCCGATTTCTCCAGATGAGTTTTTCTTTCCTGAATTATCTGCAGCTGTAGTTTCTCGACTTGTTGCAGCGCAGAATGGTTTCTTTCATGGATAAGCTTCTCTTTCTTTTCTCTTGAGAGAGCAGTTCGCTCTTGCTTTATCTTCTGCTGGTGTGTTTCAGCCTGCTGCTGTAAATCCATAATGTCTGTTTTAGATCCCCCAAATGAAAGATCCTCAGATGATTGAGCATCTGAACTCAATCATTCAGATTCTGAATGATTGAGTTCATTTTGATTTAATACTTAATCATTGAGTTCTCAATCAAGAACTCAATGATTGAGTTCTTCTTTTGCAGAATTGTGATTTCTGTTGACATTGTTTGGAAGAGCTCCTCCTTCTCAGCTCTCAGACTGTTGATGAGCTGCTGACTCTCACTGAGTTTTTCTAAGCTGGCCTCTTTCTCATGTCTCACCTCCTGCTGATATCTTTCCACATCTTGTTTTAGTACAGAAACCTCGCTTTCATAGTTGCAGTTGAGTTTGATCTGATTCAGTTCTTCTTGCAAAAGCTTCTCGCTGTCTTGCAGGAATGCTATCTTTTGTGACATTTCTTGAATCATATCATCCTTCTCTGCTCTCAGATTATCCAGGAGCCGTTCTTCACTCTTTAATGAAGACACAAACTTCATTAAACGTTTGTGTCTCGGCCTCCTGGCTCTCCAGAGCAACGTCCGCTTCATGTAACGGTTCTGGACCCGTCAACAGCAGATGATGAAGCTGAAAAACAGCATATAAATGAGCACACTGGAGAAGCAGGCTGTGCTACTCCAATTTCTCTCAGCTTATTTATTGAACACACCAGCTCATTTAACTGTCAATACAGCCCAATTTATAGTTCAGTAATTTACTGTATATATAATCTATGTAGACATATCCCATCATTGACCTAACATCAACATTAGCTTTCGTTAAACCAGAAATAATCCCATCACATCATATCTTGTCACAGTTCTCTCAGGTAACAGGTACCTTCAATTCGCTGCACTTTATATGCATATTTAGTCACATACAGTGACATATTTCATGGGCATATGTCTTACAGTTATTGCCAACTGGCATAACTATCTCAGAATTCAAACTACTTTACTCAAATGAATGCATTAGATCACAGTTTAACCTTCTGTCACTGTTTAGAACACAAATAAACCATGGAGCTTGATAACAGTATTAGTAATTCAGTGGTTGTAACTAAGTAACCCGCCATTATCCGCCGCTACAGTGTGCTAACCAACTAGCATCACTTAGCTACTCTAACCGTCACTGGCTCCGAAACACAACAAAACTCTTACAATATCTTTCCCACATCGACGCATTTCCCTAAACATCTCTCGAGCAGAACCAAATTAATAAAAAAGTACTTTGTTAAAATAAAGTTGAGGGTTATTCTCACCTGAAAAACAGCATATAAATGAGCAAACGGGAGACGCAGTCTGTCAGTTTATGAGAAACGGCAGAGCAACAGACAGCGCAGAGTCTCCATGCGCCACCTACTGGTGAAACACTATTAATACACCCATCGTCATTAACCCCTGTTAAATAAAATAGCTACATAACCCCATAAACATTTGAGAAATGAATGCTCCTTTTTTTCTATTGTGGGCACACACTAGTGGGCATCACATTCATATGGAAGTGGGCCACCTTTAATTCCTTAAAGCGTTGTTGCAAGGCCTCCTTCTTCATTGTTTCGCGTCTTTGTGAGCAAACACTAGAAATTACTCATCACAACTCAATTGTTCAGATTTCTTCTGCTCTTTTTTTTTTTAAGGAGGAGAAATATTTCTACTTGAAGTTGCAGATCAGACCAGCAGGTGGCAGCATACACTCCATAGCTTTCCACAGAACTCTAAGCATTTGAGAGAGGGAAGATGCCCCTCCACCCCACCATGCAGAAACAGGATGTGTCCAGACATGGGGGTTTATGCAGTCATGTGACCACACTCCACTCCTCCTCATGTCTTATGTAATCCCCATTTTAGCCATGTGCTACCCCCATAACTAATGACCTACATATGATTATCGCACCTACTTATCTACACAGTTGTGAACTTTTTCTGCTTCTCCTAGCAGCTAACTTGTTCACATCAGAAGAAACTGTCAGTGATATTTTATAAGTCGCTTTTAAATTGATAAGTTTTCTGATAAATTGCCACACATACTGTAGATGCCTTTGTTCGTGGAGTAAGGCAGCTGTCACACCACTTCCTCATTGTTAGTCTGGTGAAAAACTGCATTGTTTGTTCCATAGGGGGGTGATTGTTAAACTCTTTTTGTCAAGAGAAAACTTCAGTAGTTAGAAAAGCTTAAAAAGATTGTTGTTGTTTTAGTTGCAGATGCAGATGGGAGTTTGGAAAGATTCATTACTTCACTCTGCACTGCATTCTTTCCAGCCTGTTTTGTGCTCGCCTCCTTCAACCAAACTGCTTATGTCACTGCTGCAACCCAGTCAGAGATGAGTATTGTCTGGGTGCCTGTATGGAACCCCATTGCTACCAAGAACAATACATTAAAAATATTAAAACGACATTTCATGGGGGGAGAATCACCTTCATTAGTTCATCACTTTTTAGATCAGTGTGAAATTTAAGCAAAACTAAAATCGAAGTCAGGAATAAAAATGTAATAAAGATCAATTTCGAAAAGAACTTAGATAAAAACATTAAAAAATAGTACGTATCAGTTAAATAGCCATAAAGCTAAACAGACATTTTTAAAAAACATTTGTGACTTAGAGTAACCTGTGAATGGATTGGAGTGGAAATATCTCACTTCTACCCTCAAATGTAAGGTTTTCCACTAAAATGTTTCCATAGATTACAAGAACCAAAGCCACATCGAGTTGCCAACTGATTTCATTAAGAAAACACTGATTATTTTTTAACAATGCAACCCGTTTGTTGAGAAGACCTTCCAGTAATTGCCTCAACAGGATCCAGTAAATGAATGGATGGTGCAAGTCAATCCAACCTTGCTAATTTGCAGATATTAGAGAACAACAAAATTGTATGTATTATTAATTTCTTAAAGTTTTGTTGTTAAAAATGTAACTATTCAGATTCAGGTAAGTTCCATTGAATTTTTAAAACAGAATGACACTGAAGGTACAATATTTTTTATTTTATTTTATTTTATTTTTTGATTTTCTTGAAATTAGCTGGAAATTTTCCCAACTTTCCCAACTTGGAAAAGTTGGGAAAGTGGGAAACTTGGAAAAGTTTCATTTTAAACTTTTCCAAGTTTAAAATGAAGAAGAAAATATTTACATCCTCTCTTTTTTTCACAGGTTGAATATAAAACATCACAGCTTGAATTAAGGCACATTTCTGTGCTTGTGTACAAACATCACTACCAGAACTATGTATATAGTTTTTGTTTGAAATTATATTTTCCCGTGGAAACTATTTCACCACTAAACTGTAACAGAAAATCAACAGACCCAGCAGTCATGACATTCTTTGTAATTGAATAATTTACTATGAATGTGAAGCAGTGAAGAGTTGAGTAAAATCATTCACTCTGTGACCAAACTGTTGGCTCTCATTTCTATTTAAGGATGAAGAAAGCATATTTTGAATGTCCTGGTTATAGTTCATACCTTACTAAAAAAACTGAATAACTATCTAGTGATCTACCTTACAAATGTATGTTTATTACAAAACACACACATACATACATATAAATAATATACTTATATATTTATATGTGTATTTAAAGAACATGCTTGTGCATATTAGATTCAGTTTAATTGATTTATTTCACAATTTCAAAAATAGAAATGGACAGTTCATTTTTAACCTGAATTCATTCATTATTTTCCGCTTCTTATTGGCATCAACGGGCTTCCATACATCTCCACTTACACCAATCATAACAATAGAAGTGGGCGGGGCTACGCCAGGTTTGGTTGTCACACTCATTGGGTAAATAACAAACCACCCACTTATTTTGAAGCCTACGGTTGGGGGAATCACGGGAAGTTTAACGTTGGCGGAGCTAAAAGAAACAAAAATGAGGCGTGGGGATTCATTTACCGAAACCGACGGTTCATGATACGCAGCTGCCGGTTACTGCAATCGCAGATTGCTGCTGTTTAAAAAGAGAAAGAAGAAAAAATTCGGGGCGTCTCATCTGTCGCGACGCAGCGGCTAACGAGCTAACTGACCGCGGATGAAGTGAAGAAGTCCTCTCGGTGTGCGTGTGGAGCCAGCGACGCAGCGGTTACATTTATAGGACTGTCGGAGCTGGGTGTATTTCCTGTAAGAGGTGTTATCCACACTAGAACCAACCGCTTTGTTGTTCGTGTGCTCCTTTTATGTTTATTTGTGTGTGTGCTGGAGGAGCGTCCCCACTACATGTATGCTAGCCAGCTAACGAACCCAGGGTTTGCTGTCAGGACGCCGACCTGGTTCTGCCCCCCCTACTCGCCACTATGATATGACGGCTTTATTTTAACTGCGGGATCCCCTCTCGAAGAACCGGACGCGGAGCATGCAGGAGAGGAGAAGAGTCCAGATAAACAGATAGGGGACGTCGGACGGTACCGAGACTTAAACAGGACTGCGTGGTTAATTCACCGCCGATTAGAGGTCGCGGCGAGGGACATTGAAGGATGAAGAAGTTTTCCAGAATGCCAAAGTCCGAGAGCGGAGGACTCGGAGGACCGTCCGGTACCAGCTCCAGCTCGGGGGTCAGCAGCTACTTCGGGAAAGTGTTCGCGGTTGGCCGGTACCAGGTCACCGTGGAGGAGCTCGTCGCAGAAGGTATGTTCTCCATTTCTGGGTCACACCCGCCTTATCTTGTTCTGAAGATCCTCCTCCTCAGAGATGGATCAGATGTGTGTGTAATTGGTTTACACTCCCCAGTAAAGCGGTCTTGTTTTCCCCTAAACGCCCGTTTGTGTCCCAGTAACACAAAATTGTGTCTCCAGTTGGATCTTAAGGAGGTCAGTCCTCCTCAAATCCAGGTTGTTGTATTTTAACTAGGTACATTGAGAGGTGGGCAGAGTACCCAGAAATTGTCCTCAAGTAAGAGTAGCACTACTACAACATATTTTTTACTAGAATAAAAATTAAAGTAACCGTTTAAGAAATTACTCGGAGTCAAATATCCAAGTTCTGAGTAACTGATCAAGCTATCAATCATTTAATATTTAAAATCTACCTTATCAGTTAAGTGGAAATTTGGGAATTTTGAGGATGAAAATGATGATTTATATAAGTGACATCAACAACATTAAAAATAATTTTAAAAATCCCAACAAAATCGGACAAAAGAAGATGTTTCCAAATCAGTTTATTTCAATAAAAACTTCTGAAACTTTAACAAAAACTGCAGGTGTGTGTCTTTTCTTTTGCCTGATTTTTATGGATTTTTTTGTTACTTGTATGAAATATTATTAGTTTGGTCCATAAAATACCAAAGATTTTATTTAACTTTATATTTTTGTCCATCTAATGATGTATTTTTTTTATATTTAATGATTGATCATTTGGTCAGTTACTTAGTTACCAAATACCTTTTTACTTTTGAGTAATTTTTTGGACAGCTACTTTTTACTTGAGAAAAAAATTTGCTGAAGTAGTACTGTTCTTACTTGAGTACATTCTTCAACAAAAAAAAATAAATATTAATGGCAGTTGTAAAACAACATAAATTATTTTAATGTCGTAATATTAAAAAAAACTTTTGCTTCCATCTTGTTGCCATTTTGTAGGTGTTTCATGGGTGGTCACTGTGATGTTTTTGTTTTTCTTTTGGAAATTAAAAAGTAATTTTTAAGTTTTATAATCCTTGGAGGAAAAAGTGGAAAACAAGTAAAAAAAAAAAAAAGCTGCTCAGTGAATCTCCAGCTCTGAGTTAATAGTAAACTTACTTCAAACAAATCGCCCTCTTTCAACAGCTGCGCAGTTGTAAGTAAGACATTGCAGCATTTCACAAAAATGTGAAAAATGTAAATCGCAACATTTACTTCCGCGAATGTTTGGTTCACTGATGTCAGAGGTGTAAGGTTTGACATTATCTGAGCAAACAATTAGGATCGACACAAAGATGTTCAAGGTGTTGGCTTGAGTAAACTCTGCTAGACGAGCAACTTTGGTCAAACTCTGGATTGCATTCTCTCATTTTTCATTCCAGTTAACATACTGTGGGATATTTTTACTGCTTAGACTTTAAAAGAATATTTATTCAAACTTTTTTCCAGGTGTTGTTGACTAGAACAGGTTGTGCTGCAGATGGGGGCATGGTGGGCTAACTAGTTTGACCAGACCTGGTGTAAGTCTGTCAGGTGATCATTCTTGGCTGATGAAACACTCCTGCTTCTCTTCACAAACCAGTTTATTGTTGTTGGGTTTTTTTTTGGAGGGAGGGGTGGGGGTAATTATTTGTAAAACTATCTGTGTTCTCACATATGTGGCTTAGGGATGAGGTTGTAGTCTTACAAAGTATAAGAAAATACCACAGGAGGACTAACCCTAACCTTTTACCCTAACCCTATCCCTTACCCTTACCTTAAAAACAGAAAACACAAATATTTTTTCTTGACCAACCCTTGCTTTATGAACTGCCTTTTATAATCTCACTTAGTGACGTATACGAGGAAAAAAGTGGTATTTTGTAAAGTCTGGCTTTGAAGTGTAGGATACATTTTAATTCTTGAATACTGC
This sequence comes from Poeciliopsis paucimaculata, assembly GCA_903067055.1. Taxonomy (NCBI): domain Eukaryota; kingdom Metazoa; phylum Chordata; class Actinopteri; order Cyprinodontiformes; family Poeciliidae; genus Poeciliopsis; species Poeciliopsis paucimaculata. Next base: position 29,875 of record CAEGAD010044170.1, read on the forward strand.
AACTCAAAGCGTACAAATTTTAACCCCTGTCTGTCTGTTTTTGTGCATTTTTTGACATTGTCATATTTTTAATCCACGAGTCTCTGGTAAAAACACCACCACCACTAAAGAGTGGTAATTTACAAACTTGTTTATAAACAGTCATTATGCTTTTCCAGGCTGAGGTCCATTTTTATAGCATGACAACCTAGCAAAAATAAACTTTGTGGCATGTTTCTGCTCAGCAATTCTATTTGGAAAGGATTTACAGCAGGATCTCGCACCAACCCCTGAAAATGAAGTCAGACAGCCCTGTCATGATGTTTGTCATTATGAGCTTAAAAGGGAGTATGGAATTGTTCCGTCTCAATCCCTAACCTAACAAAGAAGGTAAAATTAACATTAAAAAAAATCACTTTGACAAATTAACAACCTCTGTGGAATCCAACACATATCCAAGATGAACCCCACCAATACTGGGATAACAAAACAATGTAGAAGTGAAGGCTTGGCTGAAATGGTTCTACCTAATGCAGACAAAATGGGCTAAAACTAAGATGCACAATATATCGGCATCTATATCAGCATTGGCTGGTATTAGTCATTTTTAAACAGCAGTTTTGGGCTGATGCTGAAACTGTTAATTTCCATCTTGTTGCCATTTTTTAGGTGTTTCAGGGATGGTTGGCCATGCAGTATTTGTTTGATCATGTGATGGTGATGCAGCACAAACTTATGGGGATGTTTCTAAAGGGAATTCCTAAAAATAATGGGATGAAATTGGGGTGGGGGTTGGAAAAGTGAGGAGTTTTGACATGATAAATGTCTAGAAACTTTGTTCTTCCCCCAAATTCTTGCTTTGTTTACAGCTGTCTCTCAAAAATATTCTCAGATGAAGTAAAAACGTTGAGGAACGTCAGCAATTGACGTGTGCGGACGTGATTGGGTTGCAACATTAAAGCAAAAACTGCTGGGTTGTCCCGGATGACAGGTCGAATGTTGAGCAATAAGCTGTGTCTGCACATTACAGCTCTTCAAGGCTCTTCTTGAAGTTGTAAACATGCTCCTCATGACTCTGCAAAACTGCTGTTGTTCGCTTGCAGGAAAAGGGGGAAAAAAAATAGAAAATATCTTTCAGGTTCAGTCAGACTGGAAGAAAACAAGGAAGTGAGGAGACAAACTTTTTTTAATTTTTTTTTTAAACAGCTGTTTCTGAAACGGTTCAGTGATTATGACGTTGTGGGTTTCAGTAGACTTTGAGTTGCAGAACTGCCTCGTCTAACCCTGATGGAAACTCAACCAGTTGTACTAAATGATTGTTTTTATGTTGTGGGAAGTACTTTTGCTTTGTTGCTGCACTAAAGCAGAGTAACTGGAACAGTGAGAACAAACGCAGTAAAACAACACTTGAAAACAAGATCCAATCTATTTTATGCTTCCTTTTGTAATGGCAATTTCAATGTCAAATAATAAAGCCTAAAATTATAACTTTGAATCTGAGTAAAAAAACAAAGGAACGCCGCGTCAACAAATCAGATTCGACAAACATGTCTCCTCTTGCAGCACAACACTGTAAACACGCTGTAATCTCAGCCTACAAGCCTGATCTCACTCCTCCAAATGAAAAAAGAGAGGAAAAAAAAATTAAAAACCACAGTTCCTCCTGCAAGCAGTCATGACAGTATGATCATATAATCATGTGAAGTGGCTGCTGCGCTGGGTTTTATGCGCCTGCCAGTAACTCAAGGTTACACAACGACCTTTGCTCATCAGTCTTTCTCAAGGTAAATGCTTAGCTGTCAGGGCGTCACAATTAGTCATAGATTACTCCATTATGTCTCAGTCTGCTCAGTTTGTCACATATCTTTAAGTATATATTGAAGTTTAATAGATTTTGCGGTAAAGCTACAGGAAAAAAAAAAAAAAAAAGCATTCCTGGAAATAAATCTTGAGTAAATGTGAGAAAACGTCATTCACAAGCAGAGCATAAATGGTCTTTACATTATGAGAAAAAGGGCAAGGCACCCATTCTGCACCTCCCTGCTTGTTTTCATTTGTTTTCTGCACAACAGACAGGATGTTATGAATGCATTACCTCCTGCAGGTCATAAAGTTCAACAGAAGCCTGTTAGTGGTACATTGATTTAAACAGGAGTTGGGAAAACATCTAAAAACTGTTGGACACATGGATTTAGAATTGCGTGTTTAAATCATGATTGAAAGTAACATAATGCAAGTTATAAGGAATTTGTTCACTAATAGACGTACAAATCTATTTAAACTGAGAATACAGAACAGAGTAGGCCTGATTCTGTAAACAAGGAATGTGGTTTCAAGAATTGGATATAATTTGTTTAATGGCCTATCAGAGATTTCTGCTGCTCTTGTCCTCATCAGTAAACAGTCATTATAACTCTCAGCCATAACACACAAAACTGCTGAGCAGTGCACATTTATACCGACTAAACAAAGCATCAAATCAAAATTTGCACCAGTGATTTATTTGGTATTTTGTTAAATCATTTGTCAAATTGTGTCAGCTCAATCATGACCATAACCACTGCAAATTAAGTAGTTATTTACACACGGGAACAGGATATAATTATTGTTTAGCAATTTTATTTAGAAAACTTTTCCATCACCAATAAAAATTAGTCGGGAAGTTTAGATTTTACATGTAGCCCCTAAAGTTGTTTGAGCTGCTGTTTAATCTTCTCTCAGTCCAATTCTTCTTGTATTTTCCTGCAGCAAACCTAAACCATCTTTTTGCATCAAGGTTTTAGGAAAAAAGTTGTCTTTGCTGTGAACAAAGAAAACAGTGTTTCATTAATAGTTTTTGAAAGTTGAAAAGAAGCTTTTCAAAGTCTGAAATCTTGAAATAAAGAAATCAAATGAGGATTTAAAAAAAACAACAAAAAAAAACAGTAGTGGCAACTAGTGCAACATTTTGTGCCAATGTGATGTAAACTTTAAAAAAAATTCCTGTTAAAACTTGGGCAAAACATCTCCCATATATTTAATAATATTCATAATAAGGCAGCAAAATGTATTATAGATATATCCTCATTGCAAAGGTTTGCTTGGAATGCAATAATTGTTGCCCTACATATTCCAAGTGTTATGAACTTGGATTTCTCATGCGTGTGTAATAGTTGGACAGAGTTTAATGGTATCAGATCATAAATGACATTACCCACAATGCACAAAGCCACGGAGTGACGGGAGTACAGACGAGAGAGAGAGGAAAGAAGAAGACCGATATCACAACTGTTCTCGTCATCGTAATGTTTTTAATATCACCGCCATTGTAAGATTTTTCCAATATTGTGCAACACTAATTCATCATTCAAGTTGTAGCGTACAGATCAATATTTTAGTTAGTATTTATTTGTGTGAACTGTAGTAGTATTGCAAAGCACAAATATTGAATAAAAAGTAATGAACAGTCAAATGATGGGAATAGTTACCCAGTATACATACAGGTGATTCATTTTATTCTGTTCTCCACCAGAAGCAATAGATGCCTTCAAAGTGCAGGATTATTTTTCGTCTTTATATCTCCCAAGATCTACCAGCAGCTTACAATTTAATTGGCTATTTAAAGACACCCAGCTGCATTTAGAGACCAAAACCATGCAATGACTAATTGGACAGTTTGTATATTTGTCAAAAAGTGTGAATCTATCATAAATTGTTGCATAAAAAAATGCATATTATTTTCAGAAATGTGGTCATATCGTTTCTGAAGAAAGTAAACATGAAGGAGTCAGATTAAAGTAATCAACTGCACCGTTATCTCTATGCATCTACAAACCACCAGTGACTAAATCAGACAAATGGGTTCTTCTCCTTTGACTGTTGCCACATCTAAACCTACGCCTTTAAACATTTTGGCTTTGGCAAAACCTGATGTGTTTTTAGATTAGAAATGTATTTACAAGCTTCTTTGTGTACTTAATTTGTTTAAAATAAAATAAAAAATGAACTTAAGAAAATAAATTAGAGAAAATATTAAAGAAAAGAGAGTAACTTATTTGCTAGCTTAAAACAAAAGTGGAACAAACAGCAATATTCTTTACAAATCAGTCTTAAAAACATTCATTTAAACCAAGAAAAATCATTAGATCTGGTAGCTGTTTTTGAAACTCTTAAGAAGACATTGTGTGATAAGGGTGACGAGTCAACAGATGCATCCTGTTCGTGCATGTTGCCTCTGGGTTCCTCTCGACAGCAGCAGGAGCTGAAGAGGAACCTAAAGACTTGAGGAGGAGTTGGAGGGAAATTAGAAACTTCTTACTCAGCATGAAAACAGACCAGCTCTGCAAATATGGTACAGACCAGAGGAGAACATTCTGGCCATAAAGTTTAGCCGTAAGGGAATCTTGCGCTTTTCATTAAACTGGTATAACTGCTGGATAAAAGTTGAAAGAGCGAGTAGAGAAAACATCACATGACTAATTCGGCACTGAGACATCAATGGTCAAAGCAAACCGGCGGCTCACATGGTGGAACAGAATACTTTCTCTTATCTATACAGAATAATCAACTTCTTCAGCTGCATTGATGAAGCTCTCTGAATGTCCTCTACGTAAAGACAGGAAATAAACTGATGCAATCTGTACTTTCTGGCAAGGTGAAGCGAACAGAGATAAATTCAAGCATCAGTTTCATCACGCTATCAGACTGAGGAAGAGGAAAGAAAGCAAAGCGGTTCAGTCGATCTGCAGATAAACTCAAACCCATTAGAGGATGAGGAGTAGCTGGTGCAAGAGATTACACGTTCATCGACTAAATCAGAAAACTTCATCTTAAAGTGGGTTTTTACACCTGAGGTGTTTAGTCCGTTTAAAATTGACTTGCTTTGAGACAGTTTGGAGGAAATAGTCTCAGTACGGTTCTTAATTAACTGTGGAACGGTTCGTTCATGTTGTGAATGTGATCAGACCCCAGTCCAACACAGCTTCCAGGTGTTTGCTGCAAATTTGAGTCAAATGCCTTCCCATAGCCTGGTCTTTTTATAAAGCTTCTGTTTTGCTTTTACAGTGACGGAGAAAGAGCCACACTTTTCTACAGGCAGCCTCCTCAGTGGACAACGAAGTTGCGATTTCTATCCGGGAGCTTTCAGTCATTTGACAGTATTACTAATATAATACTTATTTAGTGATGAATTGTACATTGTATATAAATTCACTGCATCAGATAATCATTCCTAAAAAAAGTATTCAGAAACAAAAACCAGATAGTTTGAATGAAATATCAGCATCGCTGTATGAGTGTAATTTCCACATAATGCGCATCAACAAACTTCAGACCATCTCAACTTTTCATACGGAGCTCGGTCGAATAAAATGATGCCATTTTTTTCTTCTCCAACTAAGTCAAGAAGCGTTTATTTCGGTGCTTAAAATGGAATTATGTCGGAGCCTTTATGTTAACTGTTGGTATGATATTTTATGAAATTCTTGGTTGGTCTCATGCCAGTATAACACAATGTCCAAAAAACGTCCTCTTTTGTCTCATCAGTCCACAAAAAATTTCCCCCAAAGTCTTGGGGATCATCAACATTTCTTAATTTGTCAGAATTTTCTTTCTATTAATATTTAAATTAGTGCCAGACAGACTGTTTTCAGCCTTATTTCTGCAGACAGAATATTTAATCAGCTTTTCTTGAGCACTAATTTGATGACTTACAAACCACACCGTCTCCGTTACACAAGTACAGCATCGGCCTCCGAATGTGGTCACAAGTCAAAAAGTTGTTAGCATTTGTTGGTAAATTCTTGGTATATATTGTCACTGGACCTTTTAAAACGAACAGGAAGGCTGTTCCTCTGGGGTTTCACTTCCTGTGGTTGCAGTTATAGAAGCTCGTTTACAGCTCTGGTTCAGCTGGGTCTCCTCCGTCTTCACAACGTCACGTCTGCAGATTTTCTTTTGCATTTGTTTTTTTGTTTTGTTTTTCTTGCACCTTTTTTTGGCTCCTGCCTAAAATTATAATTTTTTTTAATCTACTTTGAGTAAGCATATTGCTCTATGTGATAACTAGGATGACTGGATTGTACAATTAAATTGAAATAATTTTTTATAAAGTGCCTTCAGATGACATTTGTTGTGAATTGGTGCTATATTATAAATTAAATTGAAAAAGCTGCAAGCAACAGACTCGGTGAACATGTTTATCTTTCACCTACAACTTATGCATGTTTTCAACCCCTTAATACCTGAATTTACATCCAATTGTACAACATAATTTGGAATTGGTGTAAATTTTTAGTATGATTCTAATTAGTCACAAGGCATTCAAGAACTGAAACAGACTTTTCAATCTGTGTGTTAATTGATGCTATTTCTAAAAAATAGCAAAAAAAAAAAAAAAAGCATTGAAATTGACTGAAAATGTTTTTGAACAACCATTAATTTTTTGTCAATAGTGTTTCAAATATAGTAAAATTTCATTGCTGCACAGTCCTGTGAGCTCCTTCCTTGTTTTTACAAAATATAATCAGTTTTACAAATTAAACTACAATATATGTTTTTGAATAGCCATTAGTTTTCATCCTGCATTGTTTCAGCTACACATAAATACAGAAATATTTCTTTCCTGTACCATATGCTCATAGGATTAAAGTTATATACTTATGTAAATCATAATTTCTACATTACTTTCTATCTGCAGGAATCCAATGATTCAAAATTGCATTACAGTTTTTACAATTACCTAAATTGTTGTCATCGCTTCTTTATACTAGTATTTGTCATTTCCATTGCTTAGTTGCCTAGTGTCGCTAAAAAGCTTCAAACTCAAAATTAGAAACAACTTTTAGAATTTTGGTTGCATGTTTATTTTGACTTTTTATTATGTGTAGAAAACATTAGTAAGACTAAATATATTCTTTATTCCACAACCTAGCTCAGGGTTAACAATGCAGGTATGAGTCTGCATCACCTGCAGATGTTTTAATCTGAGGGTTAAAATGTCCTGTGTCTTAGATATCAGCGCCCTGTTTGTTGCAGCAGCGACAGCTACGTAAGATTTCCAGTGTTGAAAGTGGGAACAATGAGAAGCCACAGATCATGTAAACAAGACAAATGCAAAACTTTGTTTCCATACAAACACCTGCTTGTGTTGTACACATGGCTTCGTCACCTCCTCCTTAGCCACTTGTGATCTTGGTGGGGGTCATTCACAGATTTTCAGTTTTGTGTGTAGTTTTTACTTGTGTATTTTCAGAATGGTGTTAGCTTTGTAAATTTACATTTTAGTGGTTGTAAAGTATATTTGATAAATTTGTTGTCTTCTTATTACATTAAGTAGATCTGGTTCACGCTACTTGAATTGTGCTTTTGTATAAACCTTGGTTGATGGGGTGGAGGTTTGTTTGGTAAAATCAATTTATTGGAAATTAAGTTCGATTTGAGCCATTTTTATGTGTGTTTTTGTATTAAGTTTGATTTGAAATTTTGTTTTATTATGAATGCATTTACTTGCTGAAAATGCACCTTGACATCCCACTGGATCAGGGGAACCAGGGCTCTGGAAAGCCAAATGGGTTTACAACCTGCGGCTCTGGAGCCTCCAGTGGCTCTTTGGACCTTCCACAATGACCCTCCATAACTTTCACTAAAAATGATAAATAACCAGGTTGTATTTTTAGTCATAGAATGCAAGTTTCAACAGTTTTGTATTGAAATAAATACATTCTATTTCCACAACAGAATAACTCTAAAAGTACCATTATTAGTTATTTTAAATCTGATTTTTGTAAATGTTTTTTTCATAACTTTTTACAGTTATGAACATCCCATAGAACACAAATTTATCCGCCTTTGGCATGCTTTCAATTAACCTTTTAAAAAACATAAAAAACAACTAAAATTGTTCTTAAAAAAAAAAAAATATTATAAAAAATTGATACAAGTTGTTTTTTTCCAAAATGCCATGTAATATTTGTGGCTCTAAATAAGTTTTATTCAGCAGAATTGAAGGAAAAATAACTTTTTAAGTTTCAGACCCCTGGATGCAAAACTCTGCAGTTTATTTTAGTTAATTGACATGAAATAATTTGAAATTTCCCAATAGAAACAAACACACAATAGCTAACATTATGCCTTAATTGAATAACTGGAATCTTTTCCCCCATAATTTACCACAGATATAGACTTCCTATAGAAGACAAATTCATCATTTTTTGGCATTTTTTTAAATTTAAAACTGTTTTTTGGGGATTTGTGTCACCTTTGTATGTGCTTGATTAGTTTTATTTTCATGAGATAAGGAGTTTTTTTTTTGTTTTTTTTACAGTAATTTCCTTTTTTGAACCTCTGTGAAGGGAGAATGCCATCATCTTTTATTAGCATGCTGTAGTGGGGATGAATGGGCACATTGTGCCCCTGTGTTGTCTTATTCCAGCAGCCTGGAGAGAGCGGTGGTACGGCGATGCAGCTCATGGTCCCATGATGGCATCGCTGCCTTTGTGCTTGCTCATTCAGCCTTTCTGTTTCTGCCTTCTCTCTCCAGGAAACTGCAAATGCATTATTTTGACCGCTGCTGGTCTAACAATTACGGGAGACCAAGATTGGTTGATACAGTAATGTGTATGTTTATTATTTGGAGGTGTTTGTTTTAAATTATTGATTCCAGACTCGGAACCAGCAGTTACAACACATGTAAACACAAAAAGAAAATTTTTATTGGTCTTGTGATTCGCCAAAAGCAGTTTTCGCACATTTGTTTTTACATTGCTTTCCAGTTTTTCACAGTAAGGAACTGTTTTCATCATTTAATTAAAGTTTAATGACCACAAGACCAGGCAGAGAATGACGAGCAAAGGGAACTTTGGATCTGGATTAGTTTGTTCTGCAAAGAATTCATATTAGCAACAAGTAATTTTTGGGAAATTTCATATATGGAAAATATACAATGGAACAAAACTGAAAAGGCTCAGAATCTGTCAATTTTACCACTAATACGGTTAGACTTGAAGAAAAACCTTAAACATCCTATTCATTAAATTTATCAAACCTAGAAGCGTTTCTTTACATCTTATAAAATGTTGGCCTTTTATGCAACTTTCAGTACATAAAACACCAACTTTTATGCACCAAAAGTTAATCTTTTAGTGCATAAAGACCAAATTTAAGCACCACATGCAATCGCTATTGTTAGCAAAGTTTAGAGATGAGCTTTTGATGCATTAATGAGAATAATCTTTTATAAATCTGTAAACCTCCAGCTCTATTAAAGAATACCCAGCATTTTTTTTTCTTAATCTTTCAATCGCTGGTAGTCCTTCAGGATAATCAGAATTTGAATTGACTCCTCAAACTGTAAAAAGAGAGAAATCTGTCTGGAAAATCCTCATCGGTTCAGTTCTAATTCGGTTATCAGTGAGACAAACAGTGCACATTATATACAAAGAATGTTGCTCCATATTTCTTTTTGTGACATAAAATTATATAACGCGTTAAATCTTATTATGAAATATGAAATGCGCTACTTCAGTCGTCTTTCTCGGTCCCATAACGTCTCTGAAAGCAGAGCCACTCCTTTCTGTTGGTTTAGTTGTAACAACTGAAGTTGAGGGCAGACTTTAAAAAAAAAAAGAACGTTTCATTACCAGAACCTTCCAGCTCACTGATCCCAGTATGAAAAACAAGTCCAGTCACTGCACCTCATGTGGCCTTTTATGGAGCTGCTTCTCCGTAACGGTTTGGAACAGCTGTTTATCCAGCTTTCCAAGGGCTTTTCACTGCTCACCTGAGCCTCGGTCAGGGTAAACATGTGGATTCTTCCCGTCAAACTCTGGCTTTTATGTAATCCAAAGTTACGGAAAGAGTTGGATGAGAATGGAGAATTAAAGTGTAGGTGACAGATGGGTAAACGTAAGTCTTTTGTAGTTTCCTCTGGCCAACCAACTGGTTATGTTTACTGAAGAAATGAGAATGAGTCTGCCGAATTGCAGTGATTTAAAAAAATAAATAAAGTATAGGCAGATGCAGAAAACCGTCCAGGTCTGGGATATTTTCCTAAGCATTCAGTTTTGTCACAGATATCAAGTTTCATCTCATGACGTTAAATATTCAAATTATAAGTATAAAACACAATCTTATAGAATTAAAAACTCTACTGGAATTTATTGTCCATTTATTTAGATTCAAGAGATTACTTTTCCTCCAAACGTGTCTCATTATCTCTGCAACAGTCCGCCGTAAACTGTGACATTCGTAAGCAACCTTGAGAAGCAGCCCTGCTCTGAGATAAGAGCTCGCCGGTGGAAAGAATTGCATTTAGTGGAAAAGAATAACGAGGCACAAGCTGGATAAATCATTTTTATTGTGCACACTTTAAATATCAGAGCTGCTTTGAAGATTGCGGGATATCTTTACAAGGAGAAGACAAACCTAATCACCCCTAAAACATTAATTTAATGGATTCTGCACAGATGAGTCAGAAAATCTTCCTGACTTTGCTATAAAAGTTGCTTTTCATAATCAGAACAGAAATTTGATGTTTTTGTTTGAACTATAAACTGAGACAGCCATCATGCAAGACCAGCATGCCTCTGCCACCTATATGCATTTTCAGAGTTTCTCGCCAAGGTTTATAAATATCTGACCTGCAACAAGTATTTCAGCTCTGTGGTCTATGTTAATTTGGTTTTTCTTTAACAAAATGTCTTTGATAAGGCTCTTTTTTTTAAATCCACATATTATCATCTAGAACTGTCACATTTTAGACTTTGGTTGTGGATAAAACCCGGTGAGGATCAGGAGAAAGCTCACCGGGTGCAGAATGTCTCGACTCCTCGATAAAAACCACAGCGCATCTATTTTTAGGTGGGAGTGTTGCCGCTGTGCAACTTTTCAGGACTTCAGAGAAACAAAGATGTATTAATCGATTCTCGTTAGCCTGGAATGGCTAACAGGGCTAGTCTGAATAATAAGCAGTTAAATTGGTTCTTAATTTTGTGGTTACGAACAGTGTGAGCTTTGCTGATTGATGTTGAGTCTGCTTTCTTTTTACATGATTTCCAAAGTCTTGCTGAAGTTCTATTTACACCGTGATTAAGCAAGCCAGAGAACAAAAGCTGCTTCTGCATTGGGCTCTACTGAAACTAAGAGGATTTCATAAAATGTGGAGGATCAGAAAGTCATTATTGGTAATCAACAGGAGCAGCTGGCACTGACAGAAAAAAAATACCTGGAAATATTACCTAGATTTAAGACGGCAACTGTTTTTGACCTAAATCGTTACTAAAGGTTTGTGTTTTTCTTAAGACGGTGCAAATAATTCACAACGAAAAGAGAAGGTGATTATTTTTGTTCTCAAATTAACTGAAAGCAAAATGACTGTGGCTCAGACTGTTTGTAGGATTATTAAGCAAGTGAGTTTTTTCACTGTATTATAATTTTCAGGCATGTTTCCTAACGCCAAGCTGGATTAAAGCATAGCAGGTGATCTGTACCTGTGCAATGGTAGAGGATGGGCTATGCAGGTCAATAGTGTAGTAAGGTGTTTTTTTAACATTTTATTGCTTAAATTACCAATATTGGGTCAGCCCAGATTCCTGGCTTTTTATTAAATAATAAATAAAAAATAAAAAAATCAAAGAATTATTCAAAATATAGTTTTACAAAAAAATCAAGCAGGCATTTTGAATTGATTCAAAATTTCCAGGACTGGAAATTGCGATTCTGTATAGAATGGAAAAAAAAAAAAATGTTGTTCTGTTCTTCTGCACCTCGAGTGCAAAATGCATTTATCTATGTCAAAGAAAAGTCCTGGCATCATATTTCACAATGTGGAGGAGGAAAAATGTGGGCTGTGGCCCATAGTGATCATAACTGTAGCAGCAGTTGCGACTCTCCATTTACTCTCTCTGTTCCCACCCTCACCTTTGGTCATGCGATACAAGTCATGACTGACACCATAAGATGCAGGATTTTAGCAACTGAAATGAGTTTTTGCCAGATCTCAGGGTGACGTTGAGTAGCAAAACTGCTTCAAAAGTATTCAGTTTAAGTGTTAAAGTTTGCCTTGGTCAACTCCCTTCAGAGATTTTCTGGGAATGTCCAACTCGGAGACTCCCAGGAACTGCTTGCCTCAGAACGAGGAAGGGAGGCTATCCTGGGATTCCCTTCTGCATCTGTTACCCCCACGACTTGATTTTGGATAAGCAGAAGCAGAATGGATGGGATGTTTGCGGCATGAGTCATAAAATTAGTTCCCTGGTTCACGAGCCTCAGTGGGATCAACAAGTTTTTTATACATTGTGGATGATTTCTTCTTACGGCACTCGCTGTGGTGTCTTCAAAGTTGACTGGGGGATTTCTGGTGAAAACATTTACTGTGTTTAAGATTTTAAAAAGTAAAGGAAATCCCTCTGAACTTGTTTTGAGTGAGAAAAGGAAGTCAAGAGATTGAAAGTTGAAGAGGGCACAGAAAATACGTGTGCTCAGCACAACTCCTTCCTTTACCAGGCTGATGGTTTTCATCATCCTAAGCAGTCCAGTTTTACTTGTTACATGGAAGAGAACAACTCTAATGTTGCTGGTACTCAGTAGCTACGTTTCCATTGACCATAACATTGTGCGTATGTTGGATAGAAATGCTGACTAAATGCTGGCGCGAAGTGCTTTTATCAAGGATGCAATATATTATGATACTTTTTTTTTTTTTTTTTTCTTGGCTGATAAAGGACCGCTATCGATATCAGATTGGTTCACCAGTACTCAATGGAAACATGCCAAATTAAAAAAAAAAAGTACTGTTTTTGGATTAAAAAGTTTTTGTGCTAAAATGAAGTGGTTTTTCAGTTGAAGTGTTATTTTGCAAAAGTGCAATGGAAATACTTTTTGGCTCATCATATCAGTTACAGCAGCAGTGCGATTATTTGTCAACGGCAGTTGACGCCGCCATAGTATCGCACACTTTGGAGGGTCAAAAGTAAAGTTTGCTTCCAGTTTCCCCAAAACGCCGCATATGTACATAAATGCTCCCAACTACGAGGGCTTCACATCAAGACGCCAGTGTCTCTTCTGATGGCTGATGATGAGCACTGATGCCATGGCAGAAATATGAATATTTATATCTAAATTCCAGGATGGGGCCTCAAGGAAGAAATACCTCAAATGTTCACCCCTAAAGACTTGCTTTGCTCTCTGAAAAATTGGCTTGAGGAAGATGAAAGACTCTATAACTGTAGGAAAATCCTTCTTACTTCATGTTCATGCAAGTGGGAGACGATTGGGGAAGGATTTGCTTTAGAAAGAGGGGTCATCAGTGCCATCATGGATGATGACACACTTCAATAGAACATCTGCTTCTTGCGGCTGTGCAGAAACCACAAACTCATCCCTGCAGATTTATCTTCCCAGAGGCAGAGAGGCTTCGTTTTTAGTTTCCTCCTCCCCGTCATTTATCAAAAGCTGTCCAGAGGAACCGTTTCATGTAAAGCTGCGCTTTGTGTTAGCTGATAGTCCTTGTTTTTCATGCTTATCAATGATGTCGGAGTCCAAAATTCCTGACATTCGCTTGTGGTTGGTTTAAAAAAAAAAGAAAACAGTGAAAAGCCCACTTATTACCATGCTGAAACGTCGGTCCGTTCCCTATCTTGGCTTGATGAATTTGGGGGATTTCCTCCCAACTGTCACTAACAGCTGAGCGAGCTCTCATGCCGATGTTTTTACATATCCTGTCCACCCTGCAGGCAGTCAGCAGATGAGCGGCAGCAGATGAGCGGCAGCAGAGGGGAAATAGCAGTTAGTTAGGCCTAATGGCGGCTGAGTAAGTTAGACATGCTTGTCAGTCATGCATTAGCTGAAAGGTTTAGTTGCACTGAACCTTGCTGTGTATCATAAGATCAAAGAATACATTTTTTTACTCTTAACCTGAGATCAATATGTGTTTTTAAGATTTTAAATTTGCTCAAGAATTTATTTTCTATTGAAAAGTAATTATAATTTTTATTGTTGGAGTTTAGTTGAAGTTTAAAGCAAAAGACTCCTGAATCGTTGGTGTTCTGGGTTAAATATGAAGGTTATTCTCTGAGATTAAATTACTTTAATAATATAAATAAGAATTTGATGATTATCTACCTTTTTAGAGCTACTTTTTTCCCTCATATTTGATATTTGTTAGACAGACCAAAAAAAGTCTGAAAAACAGCACATTTTCTGCAAATTAAACCTCCTGTTCATCTATAAATGTTTTGTTGCATTTCAAATCCCCTTGTTTGTCCGTGAAGTTTGTATGCAGTGCACAAAGCCGGCTCCACAACAAATCATTCCACCCAAACCAACTCAGGAGAATAATGCACTCAGCTTCCGTGGCTGGCACAGTCCTGGGAGGCAACAAAAACCCCCGGGGCTGGTGATTTAGAGAGAACTTGATCCTGCAGCATATGGTCCCAGTCAGCTGCAGCGCAAACCAGTTGGTGGACATGGAGTGGTCTGCATGGATGGCCTCATCCGCAGGTTGCTGTCCTGAAGCAAAATTCTTTCAATATGTCAGTTTGTATTGCATGATGGGTAACATGCTGCATTGGTGGATGGGTTCTTTTTGAAACCAGATCAGATTGAACAGCTGCTTCTAAGTTTATTAAATTGTTGGACTTTATTTATTGAGTCTTTGCAACTATGTCTCTTAATCACGAGTCGCCATGACGGATTGGAGGTGAAGGTCAGCAGTATTGAATGGAGAAGATGTGATTGTTCATGGCTATATTGTTTTATAGCCATGGTTTCTACTTATTCAAGTCAAGCTCACATAATTGGGGCTATTAACTACTTACAACTTTTGTTAAAATGGACAACTTAAAAACCGACTCATTCGTTCTCCCTCCTGACATGTTTTTTTGATTAAATCGTTTCCCTTTGCACCGGAATACTCACCGATTGCTACGACAATATTGGTCTTCGCTTTGGACTGACTTCTGTTGCCAATTGAAACGGTAAAAGTCTTAAATTTTGTCAGGACAGGATTACTTAATCTAATATATCCTAGGTAGTTTTGTTTTTTCTTTCTTCTGGAAATGTTCTTTCAGGTAAAAGTTTGAGTTTTGCAAAGACTTCTTCAATGTATTCTGTGACTTGAGGTGGTTGAGGCTACGGTTAACAAGCTACTAATATACCTTTGCTAGCTAGCTTTGTTTGCATTTATCATTAAGTGCCAATCTATCACTGGTTAGTAGGACAATGTTCATCTTCTCCACTGGCTCACTTCTGTTATAAGGGACTATGTGCAAGCAAAAGCTTGGTACTACTTGGGTTAATATTGTAGAGTCATATTTAGTGTGAGAAACACAAAGCTGTGGATAAGAACCACAAACAGACCCCAGATATGTCAGTTTTGATCCCCTGGTGTGACTAAAGCTCCTCTGAAAACTGTTGTCGCTGCTACTACTTAGCACTGATCTGTGAGCAGCTTTTGGTGCAACACAAACTCTGCAGTCTATAGTTTAATAGATTTTAAACACGGTGGTCAAGCACCAGTCTGACCTATTCTGGGTATCCATACATCATTAAAATGTCTCATGCATCTAAAATGAAGGCCGTAAAATGTCTTAAATTCTATAGAGCACATTGAATGTGTAGAGGCCATGTCCTTAATTTGACAAATTGTCGCTTCATAAAGTACTGTATTATCCTGGATATTTTGATTATAGTACGGCCTTAAAATTTAAAACTTGAATGGGGAAAATTTTACACACAACACTAGGAGTGTTTATAATGTAAAACTGAAGCTGTTTATGTCCAATTTATGGTTCTAGGTCGTTTACTGTTTGTGGGATCCAACTTTTGGATGTGCTGTAATTCCCATCTGATGCTGATTATACTATTAGCCAGTTGTCAGGTTTGGTTAAATCTCTTTTTAGGAGTCATTTTGCTCTGAGGATACCTTTAAATCGTGCAGATTTCAGTGAGGATTAGAGCGCCCTCTACATCTTATCATTTCAACCTCAAACAGCCGTCTGCTTCCTGGCTCTCCGCCCGGCCAAATGGATTTCGCCTTATAAAATCCATCACATCCATCAGCCACCACATCTTGTCTCCATTCTACTCTAACGTTGATTTACTGCATCTGGAACCGACGTCTCTGTCAAGGAAGCACACAAAGCTTTGATTCAGGTGGATCATGACCACGTAGTTTGAGCTTGGAGGAAGAACAGGGGATGAAATGTTAAAATTTCTCACTGTTTTCACCTTCATCATGTTTACCATTGCAGGATTTTGTGAGCTTTTCAATTAGACAATTTTCATTTCACCTCAAATATCTTGCTGTCTTTAGTTTTTCCCTTAAATATCTTTTCTTTTTTAGCACTGTAGTGACGTATTTTTGAAAGAACAATATGCTCAGAGCGGTAATTAACCCAAAACTCTCTGTAAATATCTTCTCCAGATGCATTATTTGCTTTTTAGTAAGCGTGCACCAAGACTGCTTTGTTATTGTATTTTAGGCACTAAAATGTCTAAAGTAATTGCAATTTTTAATGCATTTCAAATGTGTAAAACAAAGGTTAGGTGGTTAAATAAAAAATCTGCAGAATGTACTTTTTTTTTTCTTTCTTTAAATTATCAGAATAATAGATTTAGTAAAATATTTTTGTAGCAGCACTAATTTGATTTAATCACTCTCGCACATCAACTGAAATGGAAATGCAGATTTAATAATCACATTTTAAGCAATAAAATGTTAAATGGGTGGTTTACTTTGATGTTTTTTTCAATGTGTTAATCCACCGTTGCTCTGACCTGATGGTTTTTATCCATCCGGGTAAAACCTGGGATGTTTTGTTATGATTTTTATGACTGAATGTACACATGGATTTTGACAAAAAGAAGGAAGCGAGTCATGTTTTGTGTTATTCGGGAAAGAAGAAGGTAAAACAATGCCATTAGATTGAAGTCTTTAAACGGTGCTGTACTCAACAGTGTTGTCAGAAAATCCATTAAAGCTGGATTTGGCCGTTTAATTGACCACTAAGCGATCCTGGGAACACAAAGTAAATCAATGGATTTCTACCAGCAGGTTCTCAACAGAATCACAAGTTTTCTGCACCGACAGATTCCTATTGTGTTTGTAGAAACCTGGAAAAATCAAACTGCAGTATTGTTTTCCAAGCATTAGCTCAGATTTGCTCTCATTTTTTTGACATTTCTGCAACCTTTTCATGCAGCTCTGTCATCTGTGATGCTTCACGGCGCCAAATGAGAACCGATACGAGCCATCTGAGTTAAAGTTTCTCATGGTTTCTCTGAGCTGCTTATTCTCAGTTGCAGCCCTGTCAGAGCAACGTTGATCCTTGTCTCATTATCTGCCGGTTCTGTGCTGCAGAATAACATCAGCCATCCCTAATCTGATAAAGTGTGCTACTGTTTCACTCACTGTTGAAGCTACATACAAGCAAACACTTTACCTCAGTGTGATTAGCTGTTGCTAAACACACCTCGCTTCCAGGATATTAGAAATCTTATATTAACTATCTAATACGAGACTTTTTATTTTTTCTACAGAATTTGAATCGGGTGAAGCTATGTATTCTAAATGTATTTTGGGCTAATTACTGCTCTGAGTGTGTTATTCTTTTAGCATATCACTCTTTTTAAGTGTCTATTCCAGTTAATGATTAATCAAGTACAAACTTAGTTGATTGTTTTGGTTGATCACAATTAATTTCATTAAATGTTTTTTTAAATTATTTTTCTTGTGTTTTCACGTTAAACCTAAATTAGAAACCAACAGGAGCCCAGTGACCTCAGGTTTTCTTCTGCATTGGAGAAATTCAGAATGTGTTTTTACTTACTATTTTTTCTTGAGTACATTTTTGCCCACCTCGTTTTCAGGAAGTTGTTTGTCCCCGTCACAGGTCCCGTTATCAGTTTTATATGCTGCAGATTAGCTGAGCAGTCTGTGCTCCAACGTTTAATCTGCATACCTGTAAAGGTAATCAGAGCTGGAGTTAAACACATCATTCTGTTTGTGTTGGCAAAGTAAAAGCTGCATGCTGGTTCGAGAGCTTCCACATAGATTTTAATTTTAGTTTTGCTTTTGTTGGTTTTGATAAGATGGGCAATAACATTCATTATCTGAGGATCATTGGAATAGCTGGAGGCAGAAAGCTGTCTGGTTCTGTTCTGGATCTCTGGAGTCCTGATGATGTCCTGCAGAATCTCTGAACCGCTCCAG
Source organism: Poeciliopsis paucimaculata (assembly GCA_903067055.1). Classification (NCBI taxonomy): domain Eukaryota; kingdom Metazoa; phylum Chordata; class Actinopteri; order Cyprinodontiformes; family Poeciliidae; genus Poeciliopsis; species Poeciliopsis paucimaculata. The sequence continues at coordinate 48,041 of CAEGAD010044170.1, forward strand.
CTCCTGTCACTATCCTCTGCAGGAGAAAACCAAGTATGTTTGTTCTCTGATCACAAGCAGGTTTTAAAACTGTAATCAGTGTTGAATAATCCAGTTCAGGTTGAATTTACGTAAATACTCTAAGGTTGTTTGTATGGGAAAAGAATCACTCAAACCGTTTTTTGATTTGTTTTCAGAAGCAGAATAAAAGTTTTATATGTCACAGCTTTTGTTTTATTCAGAATGACATGAGACCAAGTATTTGAGATAATCGGATTCAGACCAGTCCTAAAAAATAAACAAACAATGAAGTAGATCTTTACTGAAGAACCTAAAACATATTGAAGGTGTTTTCACACCTGATAGTCTGGTAGAGTGGGTTTGGTTGGGAGTCAAAATTACAACATCTGTTGCATTTTTAGCTGCTGCACTGTCAAATCTACCAAACCCTCTGAGCAACCTGTTCCCCTCCTCGCCTGTGGTGGCGCTGCACCAAGAACCACTGAAGAGAACAATACAAAAACCTCTGAAGGAGATACTGAGCGCAACTTCCAAATGTAAACAAAAATGGAGTTGCGTCAGAGTTTAGCAGGTACAGGATTTTTCTTTTGACTTTGATAAAAGACGACAAGCTATTTCCGTCAACATTTGTTTTGTTTTTATTTACCCACAATTCTCTGCGTTACAGTCCACTTCCTGACTTTGGAGCGATCCCCAGTCTAAAATCATGTGTTCATATATGCATTTGAACAGCACCAGTTCACTTCAAACGAACTGAAACGTAGGTTTTTAGGGAGACCAGCGTTAGCTGTTTTTAGTGTGCATCAGAGTTTGATTACATATTCACACTTCCCCAAACGAACTGGGTTTTTTTTTTATTAAAGCTGGTGTGAAAATGCCCTTAAATTATTAATAGAAACTTTTTAACACAGACTGTGCTTCATTAATCTGAGCAGTTTCAAAGGGTTCAGTTAAGATGTGACACATTTTGCTATTTCAGATTTCTGCAACTCTAGCATAGTTAGCCTTTTGCTACATAGAGTAGCATTTTCTTAGTGTTAACAAAATATCCTCATGTTTCTACTGGGAAACCAAAATATTACCAGGAAAAAAAAAAACCATGCTCATAAGATGCTTCCCTAACTTCAACCTTAACAACTGCCTGTTATGTCGTAGGTTTCTCTTTATTTTTAACAAGTTAAATGAGTTGTTTCTTCCTGCTCATCACCATTAAACTGATTAAATGTGGTAATTTGCTTTCATGTGTTTTGTTTTTACCGTCTTTTCCAGGGGGCTTCTCTGTGGTGTTCCTGGCTCGGACACACAGCGGCGTCCGCTGCGCTCTCAAAAGGATGTACGTGAACAACGTGCCAGACCTGAATATCTACAAGAGAGAGATCACGATCATGGTGAGGCGTTTTCTGTTTAACTGAACAGTTAGATATTTACAAGGCTTGCAGGGCAAAAACACAAAATCCTGTCAAGTATTAATGTTTATCTAGTTCAAGTGCCTTAGTATAGTCGAAACAATATTTTAAGGAACATTTTATCAAGCTATCAGCTTGTTTTAAGTCAAGAATTCTTGAAAATTGATCGTTACTTCCATTGGCAGATTTTTTAAACTTATAACAGGACATTGTATTACATCTGTGACAAATCACATCTAAAACACATTTTTTAATAAGACTGTTCTGATTTTTTGTTTTACATGTTATGTATTTAAGTGTTTAATGTACTTAGTGTACTCTTTGCATTTTTACTTGAGCCCTGTAAAGTGTTTTTGAGTGTTTAGAGAAGCACTACAAAAATAACATTTTTAATTTTTTTCCCTACATTATGTAAAAAAATCTGTCAGTGGAACTAGAACTTTTTAATCAATATTAAGTATTATTGATTTGAAGCAAGCTCTTATATCTTGCTAAGTTACTTTTTTCTTATTGCAAGATATTCACAGTAGAAGATACTTGGTAAGTGTATAAGCTGAAAATATAACTTCCGCCAGTTTTCTGGGATTTAACTTTTTATGCAGTTTTTGCTCCTGGAGAAGCACAAACCCTCGTGGCTCACAGTAAAACATTACGTCATGAATCAGGTTGCATCCAAATGTCCCCGTTTTGTTTCCAGCATTTTCAGTCTGGTGAGAGCAAAAGGCTTTTAGCTGAGCGCAGGCGGACATGGGATTAATGCACCTGGTCGATCTACAAATGACTCTGATCTATCACGCATGACTACTTTGGGACACTCACACTGTTTTGGCACTAAAACGGTCGTATTTTTAATATCTCTGAAGCCTCAGACACTGAGCCTGACTGACCGTTGTTATGAGCGTTTGACCCAGAGAAGCTCTATCTGAGCCACCCAGCCTGCTTAGTGAGTCTGTTTGCTCTCTCATCATCTGGAACAACGTGTTACACAAACACGCACGCACACACACACACACACACACACACGGTTGACCTTAAACGTTGACACAGCTCAGGTCTGTTGGGACATTGCCTTAGGTGTGTTGGTTTCCACAACACACTTATTTATCATGCTGGCTCTTTAACTACCGACAAACAGTGTCACTTTAAAGAGTCGAGTAAATAAAGTGAAATCTGCAGATTAATGACGGACGATGACAGAGGAGGGGAGCTGAAGGAGAGTTTTTGTATTTTTAAGATAAAAGTTGAGTCAGGTCTGAGCATTTATCGGATAGGTTATCGTAATGAATTTGTTACTGTAAGAATTCTGGGATCTAATTTGATGCTGATGTGTTAAAAAATTCAGTATTTATTTTATTTGTAAAATGTGTAACTCCACAAGATGCACAAGATTTCTCATTTTAATTTTTTTCTTTCTCATGTAGGAGTTCTCATAAAATTAATACTTCTCATACTATTCTGACTGTATTCTGGTAATATTAAAACTTTATTCTTCTATTACTTCAACTGCATTCTTGTAGTTATGACTTTATTCTCATAATTAAAACAAATAATAAATATTATTCCAGCCCTAAGCTTTTGTCATAGGATTCACCTGAATTCAAAGTCCAAATAAATAGAAGTTGTAAAATAAACTTGTCAAACAAGATGGCCGCCTTGGGTATGCTAACATTGCTCTGAATTATGGAAACCCAAGGAGTAAAGCGGTGAAAAAAGTTCAGATTTACCCAAATTAAAGCCTTATCCTTTAAAAAAAATAAAAAATCCAATAAAAATATTCCTCCAACCTCAAAAATTATATTCTTCATAACATTCCTTAATGATTTACTCAGAATTTTGTAGATTTGTTTCCATTGAATTAATTTGTACTTTAAATTGTCTGCCAAAGGAAACAAAAACCCTGGAAAAGTGTTTATTTTTACATAAATGTATTTCTACCCTTTAGTAGAATTTTTTAAATATATTTTGGTAAATATGAGCTTGCTTCCAACCTGAACTCTCTCTTTTCTTTTTCCCGTCTGCAGAAGGAGCTGTCGGGCCACAAGAACATCGTCCACTACCTGGACTCGACAATCAGCTTCGTTTCCGACAGCGTGTGGGAGGTTCTGATTCTCATGGAGTACTGCAAAGGTACCGAAACCTTTTGGATGTATAAAATTAAAATGCAGCTCCCCTTATAAACCTCCATCTTAGTTACAAATAATTGAATATTCTGTCAGACATATTATCTATTGATCTATATAGGTATCGATTTGTTGTCCAGCCCTAATACATGTAAACATTCAGTTCACTGTTATTATGCAACATAAATGGGTAGATTGAGTTGAAACTTTGTTCTTTTTGCAGCGGGTCAGGTGGTGAAGCAGATGAATCAGAGATTAAACGTGGGCTTCAGTGAGGCGGAGGTCCTCCACATCTTCTGCGACACCTGTGAAGCTGTGGCTCGCCTTCATCAATGCAAGACTCCCATCATTCACAGAGACCTTAAGGTGAGGAGAGCGTCCGTCTGTCTGTCCTTTTCTATCCAGGTTCTGTTTGTCGTCTGCTTTCTTGGAGTCCAACATAGACGGAAAAAGTTTAGAGTTTTCCAATTCTGACAAGTTTCAATAGTTGAATATCCAACCAAAGTTATACAGAAGCTTCTTGGTGGTTATGAAAACGTGTTGCTAAGGGCGGCCATCTTGTTTGACAAGCTGTTTTATAACTTCTAACTATTTGGAGTTTGAATTGAGGTCAACTCTATAACGGAATATTAGAGTCAGGAAACAATTGTTTGTTTTGTTTTAAATTAGGATAATTTAAAACAAATTAAATTATCCTACACATACATGACATACATATATGTATGTGTGACTAAGTCACACATACATATATGTGTGACTTAGTCATACATATATATATGACTTCATACATATATGAAGTCATAATATTATAAGAATAAAGTTGGAATTTTATGAGAACACCAAAAATACGAAATGTGCAGTGTTGAACATCGTGTGCAGTTATACTGTATAGGCTTTACAAATACTTAATAAATAAGAGACATAATTAATCGTTTAATATGTCAGCATCAGCTTATCTGAAGCAGGACTTTGAAACAACCTTGCAAACTGTGTCTATTTCAAAGAAAGAACCACACAAACTGAGCTGCTCATGTCAGATCTGCTGTACAACTCGCAGAAGGTACAATTTGAAATAAGCCACTTTTTGAAAATATTTTTAAAAGTGTCATTTGTAATAATTTTTTTTAGAGAAGAAAGCGAGGGGATAAAAAAAAAAAAATCAGTTCTTGTATGAAAAAAGTCAGATTTTTTATTTATTTATTTTTTTTAAAGCTATATTGCCCAGATCTCGCCTGTATTTTGACTGAGAAAACGACTCCAGTTCCTGGAAAAGGAACGAATGCGCCTTTAATTGTGAGATCCGTAAACCTAAACCTATGTACACACTGCAGTTCATTTGCTACATTCACTTTCATTTGCATAAAACACATGAGAAACAAAAACACGAGGATTTAAACCTGTCTGATCAGCAGGCTCATTTTAATTTCACTTCTCCTTATTCATTCTTCCGCTTTTCCTTTTATATTCAGGGCGCTTCACTCAGAAGAAACAGCTGTCGACTGATTTAATTTTTATAGGGTGGATTTTGTGCTGGGAGTTTGGAGGGCAGCCATTTTCACCTCGGTTCTGCTGATGCTCGGAGTCTGGCGGTTCTTTCCCACCTTGGTTTGAATTCTCCCCATCAGTGGGCCGTTGTGCTGCGTCCAGTTGGACGGGCCTGTGAACAGTGCTGTCCCTTCAGCTCCAGAGGCCCGTCCTCTGTCTGCCGTCTATCTGCTCAGCCTACACAGCTTACGTAACGTTGCAGGGACACAAAAGAGCATGGAGGCCCAGTCACATATCGCCAGGGGAAGTGAGACTGCAAAAAAAATCCTTAACCCCGAGCTGACAACAGATGCAAACATTTTATATTTTGAACATCTGGTTTCTGTGCAAACATGTTTGATTTTTCTTGTAATCAATTCTTCACTCGGTCTAGGAAGAGTTTCAGAAAACTCCTGCAAACCGAGTGTCTCCATTTTTTAGTTTTTTAAATGTGAATTTGTTTATTTATCTTAAGCACTTTCTCACAAACAGCTGTGCACCAATCAGAAACAGCATTTACAGCATGCAAAAAACAGCAGGGACTTCCTGTTATGCTGGAAAATGTTGCATTGTTTAGTGAGCAGGGCTCCTACTCGGTTTGGAGACATGGACTAGAATTTTATCTTATAAAAATAGAAAAGTGTTTAACTTTTATTTAAACACCTTTCTATCTGGTGTCAGAACTATGGATGGTAACTATAAAAGTTTGGGGATTTCTAAGGTTTTGTCTGTTTCGTCAGGTTGAAAACATCCTTCTGAACGACCAGGGAAACTACGTCCTGTGTGACTTCGGCAGCGCCACTCATAAGGTTCTGTTGCCACTAAAAGACGGAGTGACGGCTGTGGAGGATGAGATAAAGAAGTAAGCTACCAGCGCCATGCTTGGCTTTCCCTACGAAAGAAATGTAGTGGGTTCATCTCAATACACCTGAATATTATTAAACGTTACTTTATTTCAGTAATTTATTGAAAAAAAAAAAAACACAAAGTGATAAATTTCAAGTGTTTCTGTTGATTATGGCTCCCAGTTTCTGAGAATATTTGAATAATATCCACTCAACAGTGATGGAGGTCATTGCTTAAGAAGCAAGATGTTAATGGAAAGTTGAGTAGAAGGAAAAAGTGTGGCAGAAAGCGGCGAACAAGAACACAAGGTGTGGACTACAGTCACCGTGCATTGTATGTTCACACACTGCAAAAACACACAAAAAAAGTATTTTTGGTCCAATTTCTAGTACAATTATCTTGATACATTTGAAGTAAGACCAAACTAAGATTTAGCAGCTTGTTTTAAGTCAGTGATTCCTTAATAGTGATGAAAAATTTGCTGATTCACTTATAAAAATAAATTTTTCCCACATTAGAAGTTAATTTATCTGCCAATGCAACAAGTAGTTTTTCATCAATATTAAGGAATCATTTACTTAAAACAAGCGCCTCTACCTTACTAAAATGTTACATAGAAGTTAGATTTGTGTTATTTCAATTGAACTGAAATATTTGCACAAAAATATTTGGTAAGATTTTGTCTTTGCAGTGTAAAGAACATACATAGCATACATAGTTTCTTTCCACGCATTTTGTTTTGTTTCTGATTGTTTATTTAATCTTATCAGCTGTATTTGATTTTATTTGACAATAAAAAAAAAAAAGCAACAACTGAATATCCCCTGCAGTACATTCACTCACTTTTCCTTTGTCTTTCTCAGAGGTGAGCCATAATCCTGGAGATTAGCAGAAATAAATTATTTAAATGCATCACTTTGTGCGAAATAAATATATGAGTTACTTACTGAATTGAATTATCAATATAATTTAAGTTTTCCACACAGGGAGCAAATCTCAGCAGCATCACAGTTACTCCCCTATCAATCCTGCAGCAGCAAACATGACTTTATTGACCCTTTGCAAATGGTGGTTTATCAGGCGGTCTCTGCTGCAGGCTTTCACTGCTGCTCTCCATTGTGTGTTTTTTATATCTACAGAGTAAAATCTCTGATCACTCCTTCAGCTCTGGCCTGTTAACTTTCCCACATTTACAGCTGGAATAAAGTGCAACGTCTGGCGCTTATCAGCGGTTTATGGCTGTGTGTCAACCTGCTGTCTGCATCACCAAATCAGTCAGAAGAAACTCTGGCTGCCCTGACTCAGGAAATCTTTGATTTATTCTGTTAGATTTTTAATTTAATACATTTAAAGTGACTCATATCTTTAAATCTCTGCATCTCTACCTGCAAGTTTGCTTTCAGCATAATTAATGTTAAAGAAAAACATGTTTAGTCATTGTATGTGATACATAGAGGTAAATCTAGATTGGGTGAACACATTAGAGTCACAAGTTGCATTTTCAAAACTTTGTCAATATTTTGCTAATGTAAGAAGGAACATAATTTTGCAATTATGGTATTCCCAATAAATAAGAAATGCAATTAAAATCACCTGAATAAATTTAACTGAAGTCCTTAAAAACATCCTCCAACTACTTCCTGTCGCCGTCGTCTTGTGGTTTCCGTCAGTAGTAACATCCAGTTACTGATGCAAAGAAAATAATTACAGTTATCAAGTTTAAGTAAAAAAAAAAAAAAAAAATCATAATACAATTGAAACCATTCATTCTTTAATTTAATTTGCCTGAAACAAGATAGGTTTGGTCTGAAAAAAGGCTAATGTGTCTTTTAACACATGTAAACATCCGGTTTCAGCTGCAGTCTTTTAGCAGGTAGCAGGATGTTTGTCAGTATGAACAGAACGATTCAATTTCGCTGCTCTGAGTAATCACATATCTTACACCGTGCCTAACAGGATATTCCATCTGCTTAACTTTAAGCTGAGATTATTGGAGCATTCGTCTGTTTTGATGCGATTTCCTGGCTTCAACACACATATTCCCAGTTTTCTAGTCTTTACTAATTTTAAGAGTAGCTAAGACTTTTTTTTTTTTTTAACATCACATTCCTACCAAAGAGAAGTTATGAAATACTAAACAAAATTTTGTGGCACTTTGAGTAGCAAAACTGTAATAATGCTTTTCTAGTTTTCAAACATATATTTCCCAACATGGAGTTAAAAAACAAGCCAAATCTTTGTAGTCTGACCTTTGACCTGTCTGAAGGTTTCCTGTTGTTGTCTTGCAGGTACACGACCCTCTCATATCGGGCCCCAGAGATGATTAACTTGTACGCAGGGAAAGCCATCACCACTAAGGCTGATATCTGGGTAAGCGGCGACTCTGCGTCACTCTGACCCAGCAGGTTCTTCCTCTCTCTGCTCACCCTGGGCGTTCCCCTCTCTCCTCCTCTCCAGTAATCTGTCCGTTCCTTCCTAACGAAACAAACCAGAACTCTGTCCTGCCTTATCTTAGCTCCTGTTTTTTCTCTCGGTTTCAGATTAGGATTAGGATACCCCGCACAGGACTTTCATGTGTTTGTTTTTATGTGCTTCTAAAAGTAAATGCTGATTATTGGAGCTGTAATGATTTATTGTGATTAAGCAATTACTAAAATAATCAACTAACTTAATACATGGAGAATACTGACTTATAAAAAAAACACCAACAATACAATAAAATGATTAAGTAAGCCGAAACTGTACAGAAATATGTGCAATTTGCATTTAAGAAGGGAGGAAAAACACCTTTGGCTGTAAAATATATTAACACAGAACTATCGAAGTGCCAAAAAAACCCAATTATTAATAGTCAATCAACAGATTAGCCTCACATTGTATTGGCAAGTCCAGCAGAAACAGCTGAGTTTTTAAGGTGTGACTATTTTTTAGCTGCAGATGCATCGTTTGCTACAAAATGATCAAGTGTTTACTAAAAAATTCCACATTATTGCATTTATTTTAATTTTATTTTTTTATTTAACAAAAGAAATGTAATTCTTTATTTGCATTTTCTAGAATTTTCTTTAAAAAGGCTTAAGTAGTTAAAAGAAAACTCTGCGGAAAGTGGTAATGTTTGATCAGATTAATCAATCAATCATGAGAATAACTGATTACTAGAGTCATCGCTAGTTCCAGTGCAATATGTGCACTTCCTAATTTTAATCTTTCCACAAAAGCTTTTAGGTTGTAAACTAACTGACCTGAAGTTGTACACCAGACTTGAATTGCTTTTTGATTGGAGAAAAAGGAAAAAAGTTAAATTCTTTGAAGTTTGTATCATCAGCGTGTTGCTTATCATTTATTCTCTTCTGAAGAAAACTTTCCAGCTCCATTTGTTCCCAGTCATAATACTGGTTTAATTAAAGTCTGTAAATTCATCTTATCTACTTGGAATTTGATGTTTCAAAAGTTTATATCTTAGATTTTCAATGATGAAGCTGTAGATTGAAACGGTGAAGCATTTCTTGTACTAGTCTCCACTTTTCATGGTTCAGTTTTTGTGTCCATATTTTAAATTACTTCCCAGAATTAGCTAATCCTCCACATTTTATTTTATATACCACTTTTTAATAATACGTCATAGTTACTTTATTTCTGTCTCTTGGTTTTATAAACTGTGATTTTAATCAAAAAGGTGAAACTCTTCCCCCTACTGGCGCACGTTTGTATCTGCAGTGAGATGTGAAATGTTTATCTGAAGGTTTTTACTTCAAGGCCTCTTCAGTTTGGAAATGTGAGAAATTAATTTCCCAAATCTGGATAAAAATACAGAATGAAGAATTAAAAAAAAACACTCTTCCTCTATTCTATCCTCTCAAAATCACTAACTGACAAACAAATCATCAGACGATGTCAAATTTAATGTTGCCTACAACATTGCAAGAGGAAATCTTCCCTTCAAATCCAAAATATTTTTTAATTAGAAAAATTGCTTGAATGAAATGTTCAGTTTGAGAAGTTTATAATCAGTCAAAATGAAAAATACTTTATTACTTCACGTATTTACTTGAAAAAGTTACTATTGCTTGTAACTTTAATTTTTTGGGTGCTTTTTTAATCTTTTTACTTCAAAGACAGGCTTCTCTATGTACAACTGAATTTCTTAAAATTTCTTTAACTTAAAATTTTAATTTTATTTTAGCATTTCATTCATATAGTTTATCCTGAGATTTTTTATTTATTTATTTTTTTTTTAGGTTTAAAATTTTATCTCTTTTACTGTAAAATTCTTCTTAATATAAATAACTTTGTGTTTACTAAATTGTCAATTATTTTACAAGTCAATAATGCTACATTGGGCAGTGATTTAAAAAAAAAAAAGATTAACCTGTAAAACTGCGACGTTAAATACGGTGCGGGTGAAAATTTGGTCGCACCTTAGATCCAGAGTCCATCTTCTAGAAATATCGTCCATAATTTCTTTATGTTTTGATTTAAATTTGCTAAAAAAACAAAAAAACTTAAGATTTCAGGAAACTTTTATGGAGCAAACCATGGAGTTTTGACATAATTCTAAGTTTTTTTTGTTTTGTTTTTTTTTTGTTTACAGATGAAACTAGAGCAATAAAGTCTATTTTGTTTCCACAAAAACTTTTTGAACTGTTTTAGATTGAAAAGTCGTCTTAATGTAGTTTATATTTTAGAAGCTGTCACCATCTGCTAGGTGGGTAATGACTGAGGCCTTGTAGATGTTTCTGGAGAATTTCTGAGATTGATGATGATTTGTTGATGCTGCGTTTATAATGTTTGTGTATTTTTTATTTTTACACACAGGCGCTCGGATGCTTGTTGTACAAGCTCTGTTTCTTCACACTTCCATTTGGGGAGAGCCAGGTTGCCATTTGTGACGGAACCTTTATTGTTCCAGATAACTCCAAGTTCTCCACCAAGTTGCACTGCTTAATCAGTGAGTACATTTTAGTAATCAAATATTCTGACGATTAATCGATTAAGAATCAAGAAATTGGCACAATTGACAGATTTTTCATTTAACCTCTTAAGCTTTTCTCATATATCCTTAGAAATACTTCGAAACAAAATAATTGAATTCTGTTTTAGGCAATAAAAAAGCTAAAATTGCTACTTGAATAGTTTTATGTAACATATTTTCAGACTGAAGTGTGTTTATCTTGTATAGATATTTTGTTCAGTTTTGGCTTAATAACTGCTGAGACGACCTTTTTTTGAGTCCAGTTAATGATTGATGGTTAACTAAATGGGTTGACTATCATTTTAATAATCAATTAATCATGATCAATTGATTCAGTGCTACACAGGAATACCAATTGTTCCGGTTGTGATCCGATTCAACTGTCTGATTACACATCCCTGCTTGTGATAATCTGTTTCAATGACCCTGAATAAGTTTGGAAAGTGGTGAAATATTTAATTGAACCTCTACCTTGAAATATGTTTTTTCTTCTGTGATTAACTGGATTTATTTGAGTGTTTTCAACATCTGCAGCTGGTTTATTCGTCTTTGTTCTGCTTTTGCACATCTTGTTCCTGTTTGAACCAGTCCAGGGTCGTCAGTCAAGACAGACTGGGTGCTTTGAGTGATTTTACTTCCCTAAACAGGATCCCGCCTCTCTGCTTGTCCTTTAAATGTTGGCGCAACAGCTCCCTCGTGTGGCCCAACTGCACATTAACGTCTCCACTGTGTTTCAGGATATATGCTTGAGCCGGACCAGGAGAAGAGACCAGACATCTATCAGGTGTCCTACTTTGCCTTTAAACTAGCAGGAAGGGACTGCCCAGTCCCAAACCTCTCAGTAAGTAGCTGCAGGCAGGCGGTGGGATGTTTTTAAAATCTGCAGGCTGACCTTAAAAACCTGTCTTTGTTTCCACAGAACTCTCCCATCCCAACATCGCTTCCCGAGCCTCTGACAGCCAGCGAGGTCGCTGCTAAGAAGAGCATGACTAAAGCCAGGTACAGAGCCGCTTGCAGGAGATTATCAAACAAAAATAAAGATCAACGTAACGGCACGCTGCGCTTCCAGGTGTAGATTCACCACAAAATGCTAAAGTCTGGAATATTATTTCAATATTTTTTAAAATTGGAAAATTGTTTGATTTAATTCCTCATTCTCTAAATCTTGTCGTCCACAGTTTGTCTGGCGACGTTATTCTGACCTTTTTGTTTTAATCCTTCACAGTTCAATCTATCTTTCTCTCTGTTGCTTTTTTCCTCCCTTCTTTCTTCCTCTGTCCTTTAATTTTTACTTGGTCCTTTGTTTCTGTTTTTTCTTATTTTCTTCCTTGTATCGTGTTTTTGTTTTCTTGTCTTTCATCCCTTCCTTTATTGTCCAAACTGATTTCTTTGCTCCCTCCTTTTTTTTGCTTCCTTCCTTCTTTCTGTCCCTTCTTCCCCTTTTTTGTATCTGTCCATGTTCGTTCTTCTTTCCTTCCTTCTGAAGTTTTTTCTTATTTTCTTGTTTTGTTTCTCATTTCCTTTCCGTCTCTGTATCCTGTTTTCTGCCTTTCTTCACAGTTTCTGTGTTAATCCAGAATTCAGATATAAAACTCAACCATGAATAAATTGAATTTCAGTATTTTTCATATTAAAATGAGCTTAATTTAAAGCATGGAGAACTCCAGAAAATTGAGTTAGATAAAGTTTGGGAATATGAAGGAATCTTGCCAGTAAACAGAAACTTCTGTCTTTATTTTGTTTTAGGATAACCGACTCCGTGGGTCCAACAGAAACATCCATCGCTCCCAGGCAGCGGCCGAAGGCGGCGAACAGCAACATCCTGCCGCCGCTCACCAACACCGTCACTCCTGTTAAAATGGCCGTGCCTTCAGCGCCCGTCAGCAACGGCCAGAAAGGTCAGGCCACTTTCCCGCTCCGTGTTTTATACCTCTAGGTAACTCTTTTGGTTTAAAGCAGGGGTGTCCAAAATGTGGCTGTGGTCCATTTATGGCTCTGAAAGAGAATGACTCGCATCACAATAAATTTCTTCAATCGAGCCCAAAAGAATTTGAAAACTAAAAACTGAAATGTGCAAAATCATTTTAAAGTTTTGGATCTACAATGAGTAACATCCAGTTCCCACAAAATCTTAAAACTTGAAATCAGACTTGAAAGCAAATTAAATATAATTTGATGTTTCTATTTATTTGTTTATTTTTACATTTGTTTTTGCCTGTGAATACTTTTGACCTGTCCATTTTGGCCCACCTGAGGAAAAGTTTGGACACCCCTAGTTTAAAGTAATAAAACCGTCCTTGTGTCTGTCCAGCTCCCACTCCTGGATCGGGACAGCCGTCCGTCCAGACGGCGCCCGGCAGCCAGCAGCACCGCGTCCTGCAGCAGCTGCAGCCTGGAGACCTGCGCCTCCAGCAGCTTCAGCAGCAGCAAGCCGTGCAGCAGCAGCAGCAGCAGCATGCTAATGCGCAGCAGCTGCAGTACCTGCAGGTATCAGACTACCATCAATCACCAGACCAAACACTGTTTGGTAGAAATTATTTTTATTCAGAAACAATTATTACCAGTAGATGTGGCAGAGCAGTGGTGCCCGAAGTCGGTCCTCGAAGACCGATATCCTGCATGGTTTAGTTCTCCGGCTGGTGGTAGTAACAACCTTTTCAACATGTCAATGTTCTTCTTAGGCCGTTTAGAGAGACATCATTTGATCCAGGTGTGTTAAAGCAGGGAGGGAACTAAAACATGCAGGATGCCGGCCCTCGAGGACCGACTTTGGGACACCACTGTGTTGGAGGAATAGATAATCAGAAGCACAAAACAAAAACACAAAATCCTACTAAGTATTTTTGGTCTGTTTTCTAGTGTAAATATCTAAGTTCACTTGGAATAAGACAAAACTAACTTACAAGTAATAGGAGCTGGTTTTAAAAAGTACTAGCTTCTCTTATCATATGAGAAACATGCCTTGTTATAAGTGAAATAATCTTGCAGTGGAACAAGTTCTTTTTTGTCAATATTGAGGAATTATTTACTGAAACAAACTCCTTTATCTTTCCGAAATGTTTCTTGTCAGTTAGTTTTGCCTTACTTGAAACTCGACCAAAATACTTGGTATTTCTGCAAATTTGTGTTGCTGGTTTAAACCTGAAGGCTGTAAAGATTTGACATGCAGGTTAGTTTAGTTCCTATTGTTTTTACATTTCGTTCTATACGTGGCTCAGTGGAACGGCGTACTTTGGTTAAAGCACAGACTGGAGAGGAGGAACACAAGCTTTCTCTTCTTAAATGGTCTGAAAGACTTTGAAAATATAAACCAAAACCAAAGCTGCTGGTATCGTTCCTTTGTGAGCTTCGGATACAGAAGGAGTTTTCTAATTCAGCAGCAGCTTCATACATGGAGAATAATCAGACACTCCTCTTTTTAAATTATTCCTGCTGTTTTGATGTGGAACATGAAGTTCATCTGTTTTATGCACCTCTGCTTTTAGCTGGACGAGTAACGATGCTCAAAGATTTTTTTCCAACATGTGTCAGTACCAACAGGCCGTGCAGCAGTCCCTGCAGCACCAGCAGGCTCTGCTCCAGCAGCAGCAGATGATGATGCAGCCGATGTATCAGCAGCAGGTCGCTCAGGCTCAGTACGCTGCCATGGTGAGTTCTGCCAAAGGATCCGTGATCGCCTTCCTGTTTGAGATAAACACCCATCAGACTGAGTTTATTTCTTTTTGTCATTTTAAAGCTTTTCTGTCTAAGTTGTGACAGAATTTCAGGGCATATTTCACCCAAAACTGCAGTAAATAGTTTGATCAAATGACAGTGAAACACATGGAGTCGCAGCATGAAATATCACCGAGCTGCATATTTCATTTAATGTCAGAATGGCTCCAGTTTGCTTTTCTCTGCTCCCAAAACTGGCAGCAAGTCCTCCTTCACTCAAATCTCCCCCCGATCTCTGCCAAGCAGCATCAGAAACAGACGCTCAAACTTCCTACTCCATCTCTCCAAACATTCAGAGAACTCGTATTTATGCAGCTCCTGAACCAAACACACAAACACATGTCCCCCAAATGTGCGGCGTAAGGGCGGCGCAATTTTTAGCCCGTCTCTCCCACTGAACACGCACCATCTGCTTTGTTTCAGAAGCAATCTGGTCCGAGCGAAGCCACCGGGGGATCGAACAGAGGGTGGAAATGGAGCGTTTTGCACTGACGCGAGGCGGTTCACAGGAAGGGGGGGGTCTTAATTCCCCGGATACCTGCTGAACATTTAAAGGAAGCGTTCAGTCTAATTGTAGATTTGCTCTGCATGAAAAATATGAAGATTTTGCAGGTTCGAAATATACTTTTATAAATGATTAATCACATTAATGTTGATTAATCGATTATTAAAATAATTGTTGAGTAACAGATTAATAGTTAGCTGGAGTATACAGACTCCTGTTTGGATCCAGTGCTTTGCAAAAGTATTCACACCACTAAAACTTTGTTACGTTACAATTTGGTTTTATTCAAAATCTGTGTTGTTGTTGCTATTTTTCCCTGACCTGTCTGCTGTGTTTGTTTTCTAAGTAACGTTTGAGGCCATAAACGGACCAGCTGGATTTATAAGATAAAATTACACACAGCTGGACTCTGTATTAACTGGGGGGTGAAACGATTAATCGTAATTAATCAATTATCAAAATAATCATCAAATAATTTAGTAATCAAATAATTAACTGGAGTATGCAAACTAAAAAAAAGCATTTTGCTGGAAGAAAAAACACATTCAGAGCAGTGATTAAGACGAAACTGTATAAATAAATTCATTTTAAATACATTTGTAAAAATGTTCGACCAAAAACGCCTCAAGTTGCATAGTTTTAGCTTCACCTGGGTCAAATTCTGTAAAAAAAAAACCAACAAAATAAATCTCATATTACCCATCTGTTGCTATCAAATTATTAATTGGTTAATCCAACAGGTCAACCCTGAACTGTATTGATGTTTAACAGAAAGTGCTGGACTTTTCATAAATTGATCTTAGCTTTTGTGCTTCCTTTGCTTTAAATGATGAAGCGTTCACTAAAGAAATACTTTGTTGTTGCATTTTGCTCAGTAAAATGTTATTTAAAAAAGGAACTGAATTGTTTATTTTCATCTTCTATTGTACTTGTAGTATTGTTTAATAATTGGTTAAATCAGAAATTAGCAGAAGGTGCCATTTTTATCCGATGAATCGATAGAGTATTCGCTAACGTCAGAGTTGAATATAAAAAGCAACAGGAAGAATATTTCAGGATCTTCCCTGCATGTTGAGCTCTGATTGTTTCAGTTTCTGTTTTCTGCTCTTTGACTTTCATTCCTTCATCCCTCCCTCCCACCATGTCCCCCAGCTTCCCAGAACCAGAACTGGTTTCTAACAACATTTCATCATCATTTTTGCACCATGAAGTCAATGGTCCGTCCTTCATCCCCGTCCCCCTCTTCTCCCTCTCTTCCTTCCCTAACAGCTGCACCAGTACCAGCAGGCTTTTGTCCAGCAGCAGCAGCAGCATCATCATCATCAGCAGCATCCCGCTCAGCAGCCTCTTCCCTATATGTCTTCCCCTCTTGAGTTCCAGATTCCTCTGGGTTCTTATAATGCTGCCACGCCCACAGCCGGAGCCGGACCCATCGCTGGACCATCACCTGTGGAAACCTCGTACACTAACCCCAGGTAACACATTTTCAATTTACCCACAGTTGCATTCAAGCATTTTCAAACTTTTCCAGCACTTTGGAGATAAAAAGAAAAGTTTCAGTTCACTATTATGTGACATACTGTATTCATGTTACTGTACAGCTGTTACAAGGTGAATCAGGGATTCCCAAACGCTTAGCCGATTCACCTCTGGCTTAGAACTCCCTTTGTTGGAAATGCTGCAAAATATGTAAAGAAACCCACTTTGAAAAACACTGAACTAAAATATAACATTTTAGGTTTAGAAACGACTGCCTCTCACATTCTGCATCTGACTGGTCAAAAAACAAAACACTAATTTAACAAATTGTTCCATTTCTGTATAAAGTCATTGAAAGTGCTTCATATTGAAACGGCTAAGTAATGTAATAAGGTGAAATCTAATGTTTAATTAAAAAGTTAAATTTGGAAAGTGTTATTTACATTTGGAACCAGATATTTTCATACTCTTAATAAAAACACACTTTTTTTTTTCACACTGCCTGAAGTTAAATCAAACTAAACTTTTTTGCTTTAGGTAAAAACACTAAAATTATTTGTTCTTGCTAAACTTCTTTCTCTCTTTCTTTCTTTCTCTCTCTCTTTCTTTCTCTCTTTCTTTCTTTCTTTCTTTCTTTCTCTCTCTCTTTCTTTCTCTCTTTCTCTCTTTCTGTCTCTCTTTCTTTCTTTCTTTCTCTCTCTCTCTCTCTCTCTCTTTCTTTCTTTCTTTCTCTCTCTCTCTCTTTCTTCCTTTCTCTCTCTCTCTTTCTTTCTTTCTTTCTCTCTCTCTTTCTTTCTCTCTCTCTCTCTCTCTTTCTTTCTTTCTTTCTCTCTCTCTTTCTTTCTTTCTTTGGTATTTTTGTGTAACTTTCTTTTTAGATTATGTTTAGGCAGTTTATTTGTGCTTGAAGTCATTGGTGTTAGCACAATTGTTTCTATGTGATTATTACTTATTCCTAATTTCTCAGAGACCTATGAATCTGTGTAATTGAAATAAAAGGCAAGCTTATACTTTAGATGTTATTTATTCAAATTGGGTGATTTAAAAATTTTTTTTAAAATTTAATCTGTATTGTTTTTGTCTCAAAATGTGGTGCAGGAAAAGTTTGAAAACTTGCCTTGAAAATGTTTGAAAAGTGTTTGGCGGTATGGAAAGAGTAGCATCCCTGAGGTCCATGTTTTCCTCTCTGTGCAGCAGAAACCCCCTGCTGGCCACAGACGGTATCACGCCGATTTCCCAGAACAGCAGCAGCATCAGTCACCCGCCCGACATGTCGGGCTGGAACCCCTTCGGAGAAGACAACTTCTCCAAACTGACCGAGGAGGAGCTGATCGACCGAGAGTTCGACATGCTCAGAGCAAGCAAGTCAACTTTTCTCTCCTTCCTCAGAGTCTGAACCAAAGTTTGAAACTCTGAAATTTTCTAGGTTTTTTTTTTTTTTTCCTTTCTTTTTTTCTCTCAGTTGAAACGACATATTTTCATAAATTTAATAAAAAGACACTTTTCTAGAATTAATTTACACTTAATTTTAGTTTTTTTGTTAGTTAATGATGGAAATATTTCTATTTCCCAAATGCAACTGAAATCTTTTACTCTTTTTTTTTTTTAAACTTTTTATATTGTGTTTAAACATTTAATTTGAGCAGAAAGGTAATTTTTTTTTTAGAGTTCAATATACAGTTGAAACCAGGTATTTCTTACGCCTAACAAAAATAATTTTTTTTAAGTTAAATCAAACTGTTTTTGTGTTTTGGGTCACAACACAAAAAATATTTTTATTTGGTAAAAAAGCTATTGAAACTCAGAAATTTCTGTTTTTTTTTAATAGAAAATTTACAAGTTTTCTAACTAGCAAATTTTTTACTTTTCGGGCTCAAACTAAAAAAAATTTGCAATTAGTCTCAAAATGATTTTTTTTTCTAGAAAATATTTAATAATTGAAGCTCAGAAATATCCTTATTTATTCTAGAAAATTTCTGAAATTAATCTCAAAATTTCTGTCTTTTCTTTTGATGTGGAAATAAACTTTATTTTTTTTAATCTATCCTATTTTTTTGTTGTATTTAAAAAATATAAAATTTAACGTAAGACTTTGTGTAGATGCCCTGAAATTATCTCAAGAAGCGGTCTTTTGTTTCTGTTTGTAACCGGGACGATCTGCTGATCTCCAAACAGAGAAGCCAGAAGAGCGAACGGTCGGCGTGGAAACGGACCTGGCGCCGCCCGCAGCTCTTCCGCCGGAGGATCTGTTCGGATCGGTCCCCTTCGTGGCCAACGCAGGCAAGTCTTAGAGGAGTCTCTGCCCCGCCGGCCCGGTACCGTGGAGCCACCTGAGCCTCCAGGCGGGAACCCACATTAAACCAAGTTCCACTGGTGCAGACGCAACCAGGAAGTGGGTTGCTGCTCCAGCTTTAACCAGGTGGAAAATTAAAGGCAGCCATGTTGTCCAAATATACTCAACACTGGGCTCATTCATCACTAGTTACCACTATTCTGCTCTAACAGACATTTATGCAACATGCTGAGTTCTGCTCTGCAGGAAGCTAGCGGTACGGATGTGTGGGCGGAGCTTCGAGTGTCTGCGTTGACGCATTAGCGCTAAAAGCAATACGAACACCTAACAGGGCTGCTACTGCAAGGGCTGAATGATTCTCATCAGAAAGAAACCCCAACTAGTTCAAAATATGAAAAATTAATTCATCTCACTGCAGATTTTAATGTTTTTTCCCCCCCTGCTTCTCGTCATGGTGCTCATGTTACAGAATCAGATATTTAGCATCAGAGCATCCCTGGAGTTACAAGCCTGTGCCTGATGACCTCAGTAAAATCTGTATTACTACTTTATTGATTATTTAGCTGATTTCTAATGCGTTCACTGATTTATAAAGTGTGTCAAAGTCCAGGTTTGGTTTTCCTTTCACTTCTTGATTTTTGTCAGTGACTACAGGTACATCTCAGTAAATTAGAAAATCATCAAAAATTGATTTTAATAATTCGATTCAGGAAATGAAACAAAGTGGTGAAAACTAAAACTGTACTTTCTTCTGGGATGCCTCCTGAGTCCAGGTACTTAGCAGTTGGTTGGGGCTCCTTTGGCTTGAATCACTGAATCAGTGTGGCGTGCCATGGTTGGAGATCAGCTTGTGGTTCTGCTGAGGCGTTTGGGAAGTCCAAGATTAACAGCAGCTTTCAGCTAGTCTATGTTGTTCACTGCAATTCTTCCTTCCAACTAACTTTCCATTAACGTTCTTGGCTACAGCATTCAGTTTCTTTAAGACTTTTTTCTATTGCAAAAATCCTTTTTTTCTTGTACTTTTTGTTAAACTCAGTAGAATAAATGGTTAGAATCTGTTTACACTTTTTGAATTGAATGTTTTTTGATGATCTTCTAATTCGAGATGCACCTGTAGGAACCCGGTTCTGTTCGCGGTACTGAGCCCGTCTCGCAGAAAACGTTTTGTTTACATCGTCGCCCATCGACACTGCAGACATTAGAAACCTGGAGATGTTCTGATCCGCTCTGATCCTAGGCCGACGCGCTCGCTAAGTGTCAAATAATCAACGGCAGCAATAAGCTTCTGTGCCTCCTTTTCCTTCCTGCTTCTCAATGTGAACTGGTTCTGTAGGCTCGATAGAAAAGCTGTGGAGTAAATGTAACTATAAGCTGTGTTTTTATATTTCCTAGAGCGAGTGAGAGTATTTTGTTTTCGGTTCAGTTGGAGTGGAACGAGGCAAGACAGCGATGCAATATAACTCTGAGCACTTGAATGTCAGCAGGAATCTTTTTTTTTTGTCGTTTCCTTGTGAGCTGAAGTTTCTGTTTCTGAAAAATAAAATTAAATAAAAATCTATAGCAGAGAATTAGGGCCAAACAGAAATGCATGGTGTTAATTTCCAACCAAAAAATTTGTAGACAAAAATGTATAGAAAAAATAAAAATTTGCAAAAACACTTTTTTCTTTTTTTTTTTAGATGTAAAGTATAAATTTACAATATTAAAATTAAGTCATGGTAAAACATTCTCTAAAGTTTGAAACATTGCATAAAACATAATGTACATGAATATAGATTTTCTGAGATTATAAAGTCAGATATTCCTCAAAAAAAGTAAGAAATGTTCTGAGACTGAAGCAAAAAATTCAGGAGTTGAACGTCTGAATCTCTTGTAAAGTGTAAATGTTAGATCCGGTCTCTCTTCCTACGTCAGAACCGGGCCTCCCGGGTCCGGACCGGCCCTGAACGCTTCGATGAAGATTCAAGATGGCCGCATCGAATCTGGACCCCAGAGCCGATCTGAGCTTTTAATTTTAGGACTTCTGGCTTTTTTTATCACAAATTTCTGACTTTATAATGTCACAGATTCTTTATTTTTCTAACATTAGAGAATATGTTGATATTTTAGAAGTGGAAACTTACCCTTCTGTTTCCACATCTACAATGGCCCTGATACTCTGTGGTAAAAATCTGCATCAAAGAAACAAAATCAACCAAACAAAAAAAGACCAAACAGATTTTATTCCTGTTTCATTCCTTCAGGCTGGCATGAAAAAAATTTGCTCCAAATTTTTGATCAGCCTTCCAGCTTCCTGTCTCTGTGCCATCACATTTTTCAGGTTTTCCTTCTTCATGGTTTGTTTTTCTCTCTCAGCATTGCAAACGCCGCTTCCTGCTTCAAGCTGGCTTTTCTACGTTTGGGGTCAGAACCCTTCAGTTTGGGAGATTTTATTTGCCCTTTGGTTTCAGCTCTGCTCTTTGAAAATGAGCCTCGACTAAAACGACAGTCGGTTTATTTTTGCATTAGATGATTCAACATGCGGGGTTTCCTACGCATCCTTAAAGCTTTTTCCAAATTTAGATGACTTTAAATAAACACACGTAATATAGGAGAAGCAGGTTAATGCGAGGTTAATTATTTTTTTTATGAGTTTATTTTCAAGACTATTACCAAGTACTTTTGGTCTAGTTTATAGTGCAAATATCTTATTACACTTCAAATGAGACGAAACTAACTTACAAGTAACTTTTCAGCAACATATAAGAGCTGATTTTAGTCAACAGTTTCTTAATATTGATGAAAAGGTTCTAGTTCCACATGCAGATTATGTCACTCAGCACATTTTACCAGTGCTATGAGTGAAATGATCAGCCGGTGACAGAACACCTTTTAAAGAAAAAAAAAGTTAAAGGAATTAGTTACCGTACTTAAAACAAGCTCCTATTTCTTGCTGAAAAGTTACTTAAGTTTTGTCTTGGTAATATTTTTGTTTTTGCAGTTTGATTCAAAAGTGTTTTATTCCGGTTTTTATATCTGGAGGTAAAGAGAAAAGCAAACGGTTATTAAAAGAAAAACTTTGTAGCTTAAATATCGATACTTTATTCAGGTGTGACTCTAGATTAAAGTTTCTAATATTTCTCGACTTTTTCAGTCCGACATGATTTACGATGTCATAAAATGCATTTTTTACTTTTGTGTTGCATTTGAAACATTTCATTATTCTGATGACCAAAAGTGATCAGAAAACCTCTCTAGCTCCCCGACAAAAAGCCTCCGCTCATAGTTTCTCTTGTAGATTCGGATAAAAATGACGAATTGATGAGTTGAGTTTAAAGTTTTCGACTCTTCCGTGGTTGTTTTCTGTTCTTCGCTGTTTGGCTGCGAATGCTTCCTTTCAGTTTCTGGGCTGCATGTCTGTGTGCCGCCGCCGCCGCCGCTCAGTGACTTCCTCCTCCATCTTCCGCCGTTCATTTTTAAATTTAATTTTTTAGCTGAAGGTAAGTTCACGTTCCCGCTCACATGGCCGCCTGAACGGCTTCAGTTCACCTCAGTTTGTTTTTCGCTCTTTTCGTTCTTCATTCAGTGAGACAGCCATACTCAGAAACATCTTGTTCATGTGTTTTTGGTGGATGGAGCCAAAAATAAAAACAAATTTAGAAACAAAGGGACAAAGAGAGCCATTTGCTGCACTTTACAGCAGAACCAGATTATTGTCCCCGTTGGATATCTGAATATAATGTTACATGTTTACATTTCTGTATTTTTGTTGGTCTCAGTATGTGTGTAACCGGTTTCCCCCCGCCCCCACCCTGCAGAGGAGCTAAAAACGTTTTTGGTTTTCACCAGACATGCGAGGCTCCCCGTCACTAACATGTCTTATTCTCTTATTCCTTGTTTTCTGCCCTGTGACATTCTGTGAGTGTGAATGTATTTCTTTATAGAATGTTCCTGACGAATAAAAAAGAGCATTTCAAATCAAATTTCACTTTTGGTTGTTTCTTTAAGTCTCTCCACCAAGAGCAAGATGTTCCTGATGTGGCTGTCTCAGTTTGAGCTCCGAGACCCGACACAAACTGGTTCTGGTTCTGCCCTGATGAATGAATATGCTTATTTCCAAAGTTTGGAAAATTTAAATTATGGTTTCCTCACTACAATGTGACCTTTTTTTATCGCAGGACTTGAGTTTTTCATAGGGCTGGTTGATTATTTGATCTTGTCAAGAAACCAAATTTTTTTGGTTTTTGAAGATTAAATTTTTGTAAAATTGGGATTTTTTTCCCCACATTTGCTGTTTGCGTTTTCATAGTTCACCACAGGCGGCTATCTTGTTTGACAAGCATATTTATTTAAATCTTCTGCTTATTTAAAAATAAGTTTGTTTCTTTGCATTTTTATTCCACTTCTAATGAAAATCAGAAGTGAAAAAGTCGATTTTTCAAAAAATAAAAAATCAGTAGAAGGTGGTGATTAAAAAAAAGCTTTAATAGAAAAACAAAATAACTAGGTTTCCTGATTTTGTGTGTAACTGATTAGATTGATTTAATCTAAGCTAATAAGGGCCTGATTATTGTCAGTATTAAGGATTTTAACCAATCCAAGTCAATAAACTTGTAAAATATCGAACATTGGACTAAGAATAGATGGAAAATTTTAGCAAATTGAGTCATTAAAAGTATGAAATATAAAATGTTTAGGACCGTATTTTTGAATAATAAGCACAGGAAGAGTATTTTTGAACAGGCAGGTGTGTTGAGCAGCTTTTGGAGACAGTAGGTCGGCGAAGTCGGGTCCTCGAGATGAAATGAGGTCAAATAATTTTAAAACCACATAAGCAGACAAGTTTGGTGTTTCTGGAAGTGCAACAGTTTTCATCAAAGACACAAAACGCTTAGGCTAGAATCTAATCCAACCTAAGGGTCAAGATTCAGGGAAAAACAATATAAACGATACAAAAAGGCTTTTTTTATGATAAATCTGAGATTTCAGTCTTTTTTCATACTGAATAAAAACCTCACTAATCAGAAAATTATTGTTCATAAAAGGAAAACAGTCAAAATAAAACCATTCACATCTGTAAAAACCTCCAGTGGATAAAAATGTTTGACGCAACAACTTTTAACCAGGAATAATTGAATATATTTATAGGATACTCTGCCTGCTGCAGCAGATTTTCAAAGAGAACAATCCCATTTCCAGCATTTGTTGGTTTTCTGGGAAGAATCTGCTTGGCTCGTCATCTTGCATCTTATTCCCAGTCCAGATGAAAACAATCTGACCCCTGAGCGATTAAAGATGTTTTCAGAGGTGAACCTGATTAAAGTAATAATCTGTGTCCGGTGCAGTGAGCTGAACAGATGCACGGCTCTAACTAATATCCCGGACCCGGTGGATGGCGGCGCCGCCTCGCTTGCTGCTTTTGGCGGATCCGCGGCCTGGTTCTGCCAGTTTGGAAAAGGATGAGGAGAGGTTTGAGTTTGTTCGTGTTCACAGCAGGGGGTTCCTCTGATTTAGAGTTTCCTCTAATCAGAAACAATAATTTGGCTTCTTCGATGTGGCACCATTCACTTTCAGTACAATTGGAGGCTCTCCACTCGCTAATTAGGCTAATTTTTTAGTTGCCATTATGCAAATGTTTTGGACATAAAATCACACAGAGGTTTTTTTATTTTTTTTGTTCCGTCGGATGCAGTTTTCTTTTTTTTTTGCTTCAGGTTTTCTTACTTAAAGCTTCAATCTTTTTTGGAAGATTTGATCTGAGAAGTAATTTTGTGGATCTTGGAAGAGGCTCAGCATCTTATTCCTGCGGCTCTTTAAGCCCGTTCATCTCACTGCGCTGCCCCAAGTCACAGCAGCTTTTCCACCATATTGCTCCTCTGCTGCTTCAATGAGAGACAAACTGTCGGCATTTGTCGGATAATCATTTCAAAGTCAATCCTGGGGTCAGTAATCCTGCGTGCTAAGGAAGTCAAGAGGGTTTTGTAGGAAAATGAAAAGATTTCTCTGGTTGGAGTATTTCAAGCATTAGTTTTCTTGACTGTAACTTGAAAATGTAAGTTTGCTTGAATGTAGAAATGTGTTATGCTTACAGAGTTTCATATACAAGCATATTATTGGAAAGTTTAGTGGAAGGAAAAAGTGTGGTAGGAAAAATGGTGCATGTAGATGCATCACCTGGACTATGGAGAAAAAGAACAAAGACTCCAAAGTCCTGATCTCAGGTGAAAGTAAAGTTTGCATTTCATTTGAAAATCAAGGTCAATTGGTGATCATTTGGGGTGCCAAGTACACGCGCAACGCAGCTAGTGCGGTTCGCTTTCACACTGCACTCTGTCGAACAATCCAAAGTCATAAAACTGTTCCTCTCCTCACCTGTGGTGGCGCTGCAGGCACTGAGGGAAACAACATGGAAACATGTTGAGCGCAACTTCCTTCTCCACAAAATGCAAACAGAAATCAGATTTTAGTGATAGTAGGTTTTCTCTTTTGATTGTGGCCATTTCTCCCATCAGCACTCGACTCGCACGTCTGTATTGGTTGCATTTACCCAGAATGCAATGCTGTATCGTCCGGTTCGTTTGTGGGGGTGTAGCTCTGATGTGCACTCCGGTCCACCTACAAACCTCGGTGTTGGTTCAGTTGAAGTGACTCCGGTTCAATTGCATCTATAAATGTGCATTCGTCAAACCAGAAACAGGAAGCGGACTGCAGCACAAGGCATTCTGGGTAAATGTAAATGAGTCTGGAGCTAAATGAGAAATGGCTTGTTGTTTTGCCAAAGACTGAAGAGAAATCCTGCAACCACTAAAATTTGAGTCTACATTTTTGTTGACATTTCATTAAAAAGGAGATTGCGCTCCATGTCTTTTTTTCAACAGTTTGCATCATTTCCTTCAGGTGTTCTTGATGCAGCGCCCCCACAGGTGAGGAGGGGAATAGGCTCCTTGAAGGGTTTTGGTTTGTCACTGCAGTGTGAAAGCAAACCACACCAGCTGAAAATGAATGTGGCAACTTTGGTTCCAATCTAACCGAGTCTACAAGATGTGAAAACATACTTTGGAGCGATGTGTGGTCCTCCCATTTGCATTTGAACCGCACCAGAACTCACTTCAAAACAAACCCAGAGTTAGGTTTGTAGGTAGTCACAGACAAAAGAGAAATTCTACAACCACTAAAATCTGGTTTCTGTTTATATTTTATAAAGAAGGAAGTTGCACTCAGTATCTTCAAAGGTTATCGTGCAGTTTTCTTAAATTGTTCTTGATGCAGCGCCACCGCAGGCAAGGAGGGGAACTGTTCTTCAAAGGGTTTGGTTTGTTTGACTGCGCAGTGTGAAAGAAAAAGCTGAAAATGTAACAAATGTTGCAATCTTGGTCTCCTATCAAACTTAGTCAACCGGACTACCAGGTATGAAACACACTAAATATTTTTGCTAAATGGTTGAGTGTTGCCTTCAGAAATCTCAGTTGACCATCCCAAGCGAACCAGACTTTCAAAATAAACCAAATGAACTAAACATGACTGGTGTGAGTGAGGAGTCCTTCACTTTTGATGGTCGTGAAAGTTTATCAAGAGGCTGGTTTCATTTCCAGCCTCTCAATAAACTTGGTACTGGCCCACATTGCCAAAGGTACCAATACCTGTATAACTCAATGACCTTAAATGTCAAGAACTTTCAAATTTCTTAAGATTTTTAAATATCTGTAGGGTTTGAGATGAAGCTAAAACATTTTTACGTGTAATTTTCTGATTTCTCACAGGAACTGGTCTGATGCAGAGTGAGCCGCCTGTCGACGAGCTTCCTGCCAAAGTCCAGGCCCCCGCCGAGGATCCTCAGCTGGTCAAGGAGCCAAAATCGGGAAAGAAGAGCAGCTGCAAACTTGCAGATGAGTCTGACAGCGACTTCGAGTCCGACCCTCCTTCTCCAAAAAGTAGTGAAGACGAAGAGCAGGAGGAAGAAGAGGCGTTGAACAGCGAGCATGGTGACGACACCGAGCCGGAGAATCTGGGTCAGAGGCCTCTACTGATGGACTCTGAGGAAGAGGAAGATGAGGATAAACATAGCTCAGATTCGGACTGTGATGTCAGCAAGGTCAAAGGCCGCTCAAAGAAACCAGCTGCCGCTAAAGTAGCCAACCCCACCGCTTCCAGGAGTCCTGGAGGGCGGTCTAAGCAAAGTCTCATCACCCCTACAGTGTCTTCCGGCGGAGCAGAAGGTGTGGACGTGTTCGGCGCTGTTCCGTTCGTCGGCGGAGCTTCGCCCGTCGGGCCCGCAGAGGGCAACGATATCTTCACCAAAGCGCCTTTCCGGCAGGTCAGCCAGGAGGAGCCGGCTGCTGATGAGTTTGATGTTTTCACCAAAGCCCCGTTCAGCCGGAACGTGTCGAAGTCCGGAAGGAGCAGCAGCCAGACGCCGCCCCTATCCCCGGAAGGCACCGACGTCTTCGGCTTCTCTCCGTTCCAGCCGGGCCACACAGAGGCTCCGCCTGCCTCCCGGAGCGCCGAAGACATCTTCCAGTCGCCATTTGAGGATCCGTCGAGTCTCCAGCAGAGGCAGAAGCAGCGCAGCTTGCAGAAGTTGTCTTCCCGACAGAGAAAAACCAAGCAGGAGACGACGGCAGGGGGCAGCAACGGCAAGCGGCACCACGGTACCCCAACTGGAGGACGCAAAACCAACAAGCCGAGCTACCGCACTCCAGAGAAGGTCCGCAGGCACAAGAAGGTGGGCCGCCGAGATTCTCAGAGCAGCAACGAGTTCCTGAGCACTTCCGACTCCAAGGAGAACATCAGCGTGGACATCAGTATGGCAGAAGGGAAGGACACCATGGCGCCTCTTCCGGTGGACGACGTTCTTCTAGACCCGTTTGGGGCCAAACCTTTCCACCCTCAGTACCCAAGCCTTGGCGACGGTAAGCCCGACATGAGCACCGCCAACGGGGGAAGGATCATAGATGATTTCGGGGCGGTTCCCTTCACGGAGCTGGTGATCCACAGTGGGCCACACCAGCCGGTGGTGGCGCCTTCGCAACCGCTGGACCTAGACCCTTTTGGAGCGGCGCCGTTCCCCTCCAAGCAGTAACTCAACATGCCTTCCGCCTGCAGCTGTTAACCCACAGCTGTTTTTTACTTTGGTTTGGGATCATTTCTAATCAGCCTGAATCCTGTGGAGTGTTTCTCTCTGCGCCTGCCTTCTATGCTGCATCTCAACGCTTTTAGGAACTGAGAGTTTGTACTGTGATTTAATGTTAATACTTGACTTTCTGCCTTGTGATAAGTTTTAGCACCAAGAAGCCTTACCTGAGCTGGGCCCGACCCGCCGCACAGTACCTCGGTTAAAAGGAGAGACAAAAAAACGCATCATTTGACATATTTTGGGAGCAGCGTTAACCACTTTGTCCTTTTTAGGTTTTTAATCTATGCATACTTTCCCTGCAGCCAGTGTGGGAGTGGGTGCATTTCACTAGAAGGGATTTTTTTTAAATTTTATTGTACTTTACTAAAGAAAATATATATATATATTTTTTTTCATTTTAGGCCCTTAACTGTTCTTTGTATCAGCAAAGTATCTGCTTTTTTTTTTTTTTTAATGAACTCAAAATAAAAACACAAAACTGCAGCCAGTCACTTGTGGAGGATTTGGTACCTGTGGAGCTTTTCTGATGAATTCTGACTAGTTTGTTGGCTTTTATTGAACAGTTTATTAGACAAACATGTGAAGCGTATCATATTAAACAGCCTTAAAAACAAACGTAGCTACACAGCTTCTCTTTTAATAACCAAAATGGAACAAAACAAAGTCTCATTTACACAGATATAAAAGACAAATGTACAAACGGTACAGTTTAAGTCCATTAATAATTTAAAAACAGTATCAAATTTCATTCCAAAATGAGTCTGCTACCATTTAACGTAACCGCTATTAGATCACTGTAAGACTTTTAAAATTTTAAAGGAAAATATTTACTAAAAAATATGCATGAATGAGTGTAGTGATTTATTCTCTTTTTCTTAGCGCTTAAAGTAAATTTGAGTGCGATTCCCATCTATTTACAGCTCAACCTATTGGTCTGGAGCACTACTGTTTTTATGGAGAAAGCTTTTCATATTTAGTTATTTTTAAGAAATTTTCCCATTTTGTTTCCATTTCCTGTACTTGGAACATTTTTCATTTGCATTGAGTTGCTTTAAAGGTTTTTGCGTCTATTCTATGTGTTTGTAACAGCCAGTGACTCGTGCGTTTGCACTCTTTCCCCTCTGAAGATCTGATGGTTTGTTTGAAGGCAAGAACTGATTTATAATTAGGAGGCTAATATAACGTTTTTGTTTTTTTATGTATATATATTTTTTGCTGAGGTCAAATTTGAAGTCTAAATATAACAAAATGTTTTTGATAAAACATTCATATAATGTTATAGATATAAAGCTGGTTTGACATGTAGGTGCTGCATTTTGGAATGAAGTCATTTAAAATATTAAAACAGTAAAACATTGCACATCACCCTAAGGGAGCTAGAACATCATATTTTACAGTATTACATCTGAAAACACTGATTTTTTTTCCCTCTTGTCCGCTCCCCAACAAATCCTCACATATGAACCAAATACAGGATTATAACAATGAATATAAAAGGACAGAGAGTGTAGTTTTAATACTGCCACTTAAATCACTGCTGTGTCTCAGTAGTGACCTCTAGAGGCGGAGCTGCTCATTACTTCCTGCTAATATGAGCTTTAGAATAACAGTTCTGAAAGAAGCTGCTGAACAACAAGTCTTTGGGGTTTTAATTGCTTTAACATGCTCACGTTTTGCTTTTTGATATTGTTAAAAACATATAAAAAAAAAATCTGCAGATTTAAGTTTTCCCATTCAGAAACATTTGATGCTACATCATTTACAGGCACTTGGAGAACCAGGAAGTACAGGAGCTTCCTGTTCATTTGTTCCTGTTGGTGATTTTTATGATGTCACCTCACTTCCTGTGCTGCAACACCACTGATCATCTGGCTCCTCATCAAAAATCCAAGCCACCGGGTCAAAGGTCATTCCTAGAGGTCGAAAAAAACAAGGGAAGTTAAATCAGATCTCGGAAGCTGCAACTTATTTTTGTATCTCCTAAACAGATGTAAGGACTAAATAAAATATAATTTATTCCCTCTGTTTCTCACTGTAGAAACAAATATCTGCTATGAACTGATAAAAGAAAATTAATTTCACACCAGACAATTTGTCTAGAACTCTAAAGTAATGGGGTTTATTTTTTGTTTTGTTTAAACAACAACAAACTAAAATCAAAATCTTAAAAAACGGCTTAGAGGGATATTTTAGATGATCTTAAATCAAAACTAATCTGACTTATAACTATTTGTTTAAATAAATTGAGATCAGTGTATTATCATCAGTAGAGGGATGAACAATGTTTCTATAATTTAGATTAATCTAAATATTTAAAGCACAAAGGAAAGACAATAAACACTAAAATATAGAGGTTTCTGAAGAAAAGAATTAAAAAAAAATAAATAAAGGATCAATTATGGATAAAAATATTTCTATAATTTGGTTCCATTAAAACACATTTTCTACGCCAACATCCGCGTCTCTCCTTTGTTGGACAATCTTTTATAAAGTACAAATAAAAATGTTCAAAGTACATTTTATTCAGATTTCTTCTGCAGGCGCCAGGATTGAAATATGGAGCCTAAAAAGCAACAATAACCTGTAGAAAAGTCAGAAAAAACTATTTTTTTTAAGCATAAAGTCTAAAAATTTGATGTATTACGAAAATATTATAAAATAATAAAGCCAAACAAAAACAAATATACAGGAAAACTTTATGAAGTATAACTGGATGGATAACAGACGGGTAAATAATGGTAAATGAATGGTTGAATAATTACGCGGTTTGATAAATAAATAAATAGATGGGGGGATAATTGGATGGATGAATAAATTTATAAAATGGAGAAAATTTTACTAAATTCAAACTTATTTCCTCCTTTAACATCAGATTTTTTTTCTCGCATTAAAACTTTAATTCTGACCAAATTTTGCTCCATTTCTAACTTTTAGAAAACATTTCTTCCTTTTAAGAACAAAACTACACGTGGAGGGTTTTAAATGTCTTACGTTCAGAAACTCGGCGTGTCGCGCTGTGGACTAAGTGTGCTGAGGAGCGGCGGGACACGGCTGACTGTGTCTGTACGCCATGATGAAACCCGACGACTGGTGCCACCAGTAGAACATCAGAACCAGCAGCAGGTGCCACACCTGGTGGCTGGAGCCCAGGTAGTTCAGCTGACCTGAGGGGGAATAAAGAATGTGATTTAAGGGCATAAAATTACAGGATGTGCGTTTTTCTTTTGCTTATCCTCGCAATAAATTAGCAAATACAACAAGTACAAATTTAAAATTGCACACATCTATACCTTTAATAGTCAATTATTAAGTCTTTGGTGCAGAAACTGGTTGAAAATCAATCTATTATCTATAATTTGTGCAAGGTAGAGATGGGACTGCGCAGGAAATCGGCTCTTCATTCAGACAACCAACATAAAAAAGATACAATGAAAACTCAGATCTCATTAAAGTAACTCAAAAAAGTCCAAATAGTTTGGAGGCATTTATTTCTTTCCTTCTTTTGGAAAGCTTCCGTTTATGCTTAAGGAATGGGAGAAAAGATGAAAAGTCAATTTTTAATCTGTTTTGCTTTTTCATTTTAACTATAAGTTTGTGCTTTATGTGTATTCTAAAGAAAACGATTTAAAAAAACCTTTAGATATCTTTCTGATGTGACTAACATACATGGAACAAAGGTACAAAAACATTATAAGACTTTAAAAATTTAACTAGTCAGTACAAGCAGCATCAATACTTAAAGTGTTGTGAGGGAATGCAAAAACAATTGTGACATAATTAGGGGTGCACCGATTACCGATCTGTAAAAAGCCTAACCAGCTGACTCCAATGTTGCTAAATGTAGCAAGAAAGCCACTGAGTTGGTAACAGTTTGGAGACTATTGTTAAATGCAAACATGCAGAAACGGCCTGATGGGCCAGTCTGTCAATCAAACCTCTGGCAGAAGAGGACAGAGGTTGAATAAGATCGGTTTCATATGCAAGTATCGGACGATGACTGATCTCCCAAAATTAAGGAACTCTGCACCAATAAATCGGTGCGTCCCTAGAGGTGATGTGAAACTACTGAGTGGACTCACCTGGGAAATATCGCTCTGGAACCTTAGAAACATAGAAAATAAACGCCAACGTTGCGATGAAGTACATCCCAAGGATCCGTGGAACAAAAGCCTGGAGAGAAACAAAAACAAAAGTTAACAAGAACCACGTCTGAGCAGAAGGACTGGGTGAAAACCACAAGAGTTTGTTGGACCTGGACGAGTTGTGAGGAGAATCCTCCAGTGATCCAGATCCAGTGGAGCGTCGGGATGAGGCCGTAGCCGGCCACGGAGCAGAAGATGAGCGAGCGCAGCTGCTTCCACTGCTTACTGAGGTAGAGAGGATGGATCTGGGCGAAGAAGACGGCCAGGATCATGGCCAGGACCGTCACCAGGTAAACCTGCCGCCAGTACTGGAACCGACACCACAGAGACCAGTCAGAGCCAGAGAAATAAAAATGAGTAAACTACTGAGAGGAATTTATTTCCTTTGAATGTTTCCAACCATAAACCTGAATGTTTGTGTTTATCGAAGCTACTTATGACCAAGAAGGTGATTCAGATTTTTGATTCAGGTGGCAGAAAAGTACGGGGTGCTGTTAGAGTCAAAATTAACAGCAATAATTTGGGTTATTTAGCCTGTCATAAAAGAAAAAATGGGGTGTTCTCTCTTCAAACTAAATATTTAGTATTTAAAGCTAAATATTTTTGCTTCAAACTAAATACTTAGTCAGGAAGCTAATTATTTAGTTAGAAAACATAATAGTTACTACTATTATGTAACATAATATGAAAGTACTTTCATATTTTTGCAGAGTTTTGGCTTAATTACAGCCCAAAATATGTTGTTCTTTCAGCAAATGTTGTTTGTTCTTTCAGCAAATGTCTGTGTACTCCAGTTAACGATTTATTGATTACTCAATTAGTTGACAACTATTTCAATAGCTGATTTATCGTTTGCAACCAAATGTGAAAATGTTTTAGAAACTGCTGAAGACTCCATGATCATCACAGAGGATTCCACTCTTTCTAAACAGAAGAAAGTGTTTTATACATTTATTAATGACTCAGTTCTTTATGAGTGAAACAAGCAAATAAAGAGAATCGGAGAATGAAAACTAAGCGTCGTTTGTCTTTCATCTTGGCTCAGTTTCTTCCTTGCATGTGTTAAGAAATCTCTCCCACTGTTTGAGCCGTTATCACAGATCTGCGGCGAACCTGTCCCCGGATCTGCGCTTGGTATTTAAACTTCTATAAGTAGCGGCTGAAAAGTCTGGACAGCCTCGTCTCCGTCCCTTCTGTCCGCCTGTGTGGATGCAGGCCTCCGTCCAGTCACACGTCCTCGTGCGACGAGTCCTGCTGAATTTCACAGTGAATAAATTTGCACCCGGAACAAGGCCCCCGGCTCGGCCGCAGCCAAATTCCTCTTTTCTTTTTCTCCTCCTCCTCCTCATCATCACAGATCTCCAAATCTGCATCCCTCAAAAGACTAGGACGAGACAAGAGTTTGACTGGCTAAATATAAAAATCTGTTTTTCTTCAGGGACTTGGCTTGCCACTGGAGTGGAGCCACCCAGAAGCGAAGCCTCCATCTTGGCGTGGAGGGCGGAGGAGGAGGCGGCGGCGGGGGGACGAGGGGCTCCGTTTTTGCCGCCGAGGCTCCTGGACTTGCGAGCGTCATATGGTGAGGAACAGGAGTGACGGTCCGCTCCGTGAACGCCGCCATCTGGTTTGGTCTGGAGCAGATTTCAGCCCAGTTCTGGGGGCAAAATAACCCGGCGCTTCCAATATGCGGGGGAAAGCGAGCGTCCCGGAGCGGAGCCAAGCGTTTCAGGGATAAAAAATTTTTTTAAATGAAATAAAACGGCAGTGGCGGCGATGGTGGTGATGATGATGGTGGGCGGCTGGAATGAGGAGCTTGTGTCATCGGAGGCTGTTTTCCAACCGGATCAGAGCGGCGAAGGTGTTGTGTTGCTTATTCACCAGGAACAATGAGTCAAAGAGCAGAGCCGGCCTGAGGCGCTCGCTTTGTTCAGTTACTGCTCCTCAGGCCGCCGCCATGATGCAACAACTCACAGCAAAAAAGTTAATAAATCAAATCCCCCTTTTATCGTCTGATTGTTTCAGTTTATGCTTAACCAGGCCAGGGGAAGGCAGTTTCACTAAAACAGCTGCTGTAAATCCATTTAATGCAGAAATAAAATTAGATTTTTTTTTTCCATATCAGATCTAATTTCAATAATTTTATTCTATTAAAAAAGTACAAATGATAAAAAATAATTTCACAAGGTGGCTTTTATTTCAATTATTCCATCAGTGAGTATTAGCACCAGGCTATGAGAATTTTAGTTTGATTAGAAGAATAAAGTTGTAGTTTTAGCAGAAAAGTGTCTTAAAATTAAAAGAAAAAAGTTTTTAATTTATAAAGGTATTTCTGTAAGTATTAAGTAATATTTGTAAAATGTATACCAAAGTATAACTTTAAAAGATGCCCAATTCCTCATTTTAAGTATTTGCGTTTTTTGGTGGATTTCTCATAAAATTACGACTTTATTCTCCTAATATTACGACTTTATTCTCCCAATATTACGACTTTATTCTCCTAATATTACGACTTTATTCTCCTAATATTACGACTTTATTCTCCTAATATTACGACTGCATTCTTGTAATTGTGACTCTTGGGGTTGTGATGTGATTTCCTTCACTGATGCTGATTTCTTTCTTAATTTCAAAAATTATAATTTTCACCCATTGTTTACATTCAGATTTACTGCATCTGCCTCTTTTGGTGCAAAATTAAGATGCATGTCTCACATCAGCAACGTAAAAGTTGAATTAAAAGCAACACGACAGTTCAGTCTGTAAACGCTTTGACAATAATTGGAAGTGTGTGCCATAAATCGTTTTTTTTTTTTTGAGTGAAAAGATCAGAATAAAAAAAAACAGGCCCAAATTTATTTAAAACGTTTCTGGTTTAAAGCCAAATATAAATGCCCTGGATTACAAATTTATTTGATAACTTTGTAATCCAGGGCATTACAAAGTACAGCTCACTTAAATAAACCAATAGCTTCACTAGCTCTGCCAAACGGGTAAAAACAACTTTTGTTCTAATACGCTTCATATGTAAACAAATGTGGAAAATGCCAATAAAAAGCTAAATGAAAAAAAATCAACTGTCAAATCAATCAGGAAAGAACTTACGTTGTTACAGTAGAAAGTGTAAAACACTCCTGGAACGTAGCATCCCAGAATGCCGATGGAAACGCCAGCGTAGTCCAGCGCCATCCAGCGGCGGCTGGTCTTCTCCGAGCGGTGGCAGCAGAACAGGTGGTAACCCACGGAGCAGAGCATGCACAGCTGAGGGTGGAAACGCAGCGACACGCTCCATCAGGAATTAAAGACACATTTCATTATCCAGCCCAGATCCAGGCAGATTTCAGGGATGGGATTCAGTTTAATTTGCTAAGAACATCCAGCAGAACTTTGCACTGATGTCGGTTCGTAATCGCTCAGATTAAGGCGACAGCAGTTGCAGTGAATGATATTTGGCTCATCCTGAATCATCATATTGTGAAAACATGAAGCCGAGGTTTAACTTTTTCTACTTGTTTTTAAAAATGCAACCAGAAACAATTCAGCAGACATAAAGAGGAAAATCAAAGCTGCTTCTGTCAGTTCTGTGCATGTTAAACTCAGAATGTACGATAGATTTCAATCATTTCAGATGATCAGTTGATTTGAGAATCACTACTAATAATCCTGATCAAAATCATCCATTTGTTTTCCTTTGATTGATCAACAAATCAAAAATGGCTCACGTTTTCATTTTCTAAAGCACATATAATACATCTTTATGATTTACTCTTTGTTTTCACTTTTTAGGCTTAGTAATGTATTTAGATTCCCTCTATCGATGGAGATCGACCGATTAATTGACAGTTTTGCCTTCACACAACTGAATTATTAGCTGCATTTCTGTTACAAATGTGTACAAAACTTTTTTGAAATACAAATTCACACTTGTGTTTTTATTAAATAAGGAACCAACATAAATACCTTTGTCTAAGTCATTAAAAACCATCCCCCTCCTACCACTTCCTGTCGTCTTCTTTGTCATTTCTGCCAGTAGTAACATGCGACTCGTGAAAAAGTGTTTCAGTTTTGCGAAATATAATTTTCTTTTTTAAAAAACCACCTGACTCAAACACAAAAACTTTTTAAATTGATGTATTTCAATTAAGGCAAGTTATTTTTAAAATTCAAATTTGTGCAATTTTACAGTGGATGGAAGTAAAATCTTTCACTTTAACAATTCAGAAGTTCCTTTAACTGAAGGGTCTGACTCGGCATCCCACCTGGAAGCAGAACAACCCGATGGAGTAGATGACGTAATCCTCCCTGGAGGCATTGATGGAGGGCAGAACCGACGCCATGTTGTACACGCCGACGCAGAAGAAGAGCAGGAAGCCCAACAGATGGCTCCAGATATTCACCGTCTCATTGGATAGGATGAAGAGGCTGCACACAAACCATTGCTCCATTGTAGTTTTCCAAGTTTAAAGCACCAAGAAGTATTTTATCCTGGTTTACGCCAACTTTGAGCAATGCCTCACCTCTTGATGCACAACCTGGATGGCAAGTAGGCTCTGTATCCATCTGTGATGTATGGGTTTTCTCTCAGGAAAACCGGGATCTGTTCGTACGTGTACAGTCTGATGCCTCTGGGCACCAGTACAGGCCAGTACTGGTAACCTCCCAGCTCAATGTAATGTGCAGTTTGGGCATTTTTCTGGGGCTTCTGGGACATTGCAGAGCTAGACGAGTCAGTTTTAAACTGACTTGAAGCTGAAAGTTAAACAAAAAATAAAATAAAAAGCCAACAAATGTACATTAAAGTTAAAACAAATGTCAATTTTAAGCAAAATAACTTATTGATCTGCCAAGAGGGGACAATATGCTGATGACGCCATTATTTACATGATATTTTTGTACACTCATTGGAAGCTTTTCAGTGCCAGTGTATATCATTGAGACCACAATGGTCCATATAGTATCTTTCATAAAGGAATTAATTTTCATCAGATTTGTACAATATTATCACACCAGACTTTTTGGAATGCAACATTATTATTCATTCATTATATAAGAAGTCAGGATGCTTACCTGATGGCGAAAAAAACAAACTTAAAAAATCTCAGCTGTGTGGGTCTATTTTTTCACTTCCAATATTGATATCCGACTTATATGATAACTCTGCACCAGTAAACTACACTTAAATAAACCAATAGCTTCACAAAAGTGGCCAAACATGTAAAACCAACTTTAATTTGTTAAATCATCTCAATTAGAAATATAACATCCAATGTGAAATAAATAAAACAGAAACCGACAAAAACAGTAAGCTAACTAACTTGGTCAAACATGTAAAAATAAAATGCAACAATTTTAAATTGTTTAGAAAAGTGTGGTTAAGAGTTCTAGATATAATGTAAAATCAATAATAAATCCATGATCTATGAGTGGTCAAATAATTAGCTGCATTATTAAGAAACCAGGTCATGCTCCTGAGGGCGAGTTGTTCCTCAGCGCAAACAGAGCGTCTGCATAGTGCAGAATGAAATTAAGTAGTATTTAGTCATTTAAGCTGGAAATGTATGGCTTAGCTGGAGATCAAATAGTTAAGTTAAAGGTTCAAATGTGGAAAATGTAGATGCTTTACATACGTCAAGTAAACATACTTTAATTTTGCAGCACTATTGTGATCAAATCTCTGCCTACAGTTCTGATTTTTTAGATATTCTTTGTGCTGTGTTGACTCTACTGATTCTTTTAAAGAAGCAGCTGAAAACTCGTTTTATGCTGTATGATGTTATATGCACTGTGTTTTTATTTTAGGTGTCATCTTAAAAATGAAGTTTACGTAGTAATTGCGCATATTTAGTCAACTGGCTAAAATCTACAGGAAAATATTTTGATTTTAGCTGACATAATGTGCGTTTTTCCTGTATGTTTATGACGTTTTTAAAGGCTCAACTATAATTGTATGATTTAGCTTTACCTATACTTTTAAGGGTAAAGAAAATGGGTTTATAAATAGTTCATATATCCGGCTGCACGTCTGAATACGAGAGGATTACGTAAAGCCAACCTCTGTGCCTCTTAACGATTAATAAAGTTTTAGCACAATAAAACGTTTGCTATTCACAATTTTATAAGCCGAATGTTTGTGAAGCATCAAATAAGCTAAGATTAAATTAAAGTCTTATAATGTAAAATGTAGCTATTTTAACCAAATTAATCTGTTTAGTGTGTTTAGTGGCTAACAAGAGCTAACTAGGCTAGTTAGCATTTTGCTTTGTTTATAGTTCATAACTAAAAAGGAAACTTACCTTTTAACTTGGTGTATTTGTAGTTAGAGCCATTTTGTGGCTTAAAATACGAACTACGCATTTGTACAGATTTATAAGCATTAAATTAAACATATATAAAAAAAAGAGTATATAAAATTATTCACAACATCTTCACTTACTAAGACGCCATCAGAATTAAAGGACCCCTTCGGCTTGTCCAAATAGTGCCTGAATTAAAAACATGATCGAAACGTCGACCACGCCTGATCACATTTGCAACTGAAGAAAAAGAAAAATTTTGCCTGAAGAGAAATCTTAACTACAATTTCCAAGAATAATAAAAACCCGGATATTTTAGATAAAATTTTACTCTAAAGAACGATGATACACAGTTAATCTTTTTCTTTTTACACTATATTTAATAAAAGTATAAAGTCCCTCTCATACTTCTAAATGCAACTCAGTCTATACAAATTTAACTTTTATGTACTTAAAAATAACTTAAGAAAAATGTAGACACATTCAGTGCCTTACAAAAGAATTATTGATGGGCAACTTTTTTCACATTTTGTCACAAACTACAAACTTACATTTTATGAAATTGTGACACCCCAATATGGTTAAAATTAAAATTTTTGTGGTTGTTTTACAAACAACATCAACAAAGTGTTACTTGAACACATAAAACGTATATTTGCATTCAACCATGAATTATTAGTATTTTGTAGAACAACATTTTGCTAGTTTGTTGGACTTCATTTCCACATTGTTGTCCTGCTGACAGATAAACAGAAAAGTGTTTTTTTTTTGTTTTTTTTTTAATAGCTTCCACTAAAGGTTTTTTAACATTTAAAGTCGCTTCTTTGCTAAGTTGACAACACTAAGCTAATTGAGTTTATAAACACTTTTATAACTGAATCACATCATTCAAAAATATTTCTTGGAACCCCAATACATACATAACATTGGATGTATTATGCAAAATTCATATTTTGCATGTTTTTGTACTTCCATTTGGGTCTCAATTGCTATGCCAAGCACTTAATGAAAAAAAAGCAACAAACAAACACACAGCCGTGTTTTTATCAATACTCTGCATAAATATTTTATGGTGTCCGTTAGCCACCATAACAGACACATTTAATTTAGCAATCCAATCTGAGCTCCAGCATGTTTGGTCAGCTGCTTTTACCGCTTTATGCACTATACAATGGCATATTAGGAACATTGTTGATATTAAAAAAGGCAAATTTCTGGAAAGAAAACCCCCTCAGAAATAAATAAGAAAAAAAAGAATTTCTCAGCTTGAGAAGTCAAAATTTGGTAGAAAAAAGCTCAGAAATTTTTATTCTCAGGAATTTTCTAAAAAAAAATAAATAAAAGAAATGTCAAAATTTGAGTTTAAAAAGTCAAAGATTTACTCAAACTCAGAAATTTGAAATGTATCTAAAAATGTTCTAAAATAAATAAAACATGGAATTTTTTAAAAGTCAAAATTTTACTTTGAAAAAAAAAACAAAAAACTTAATCTCAGCCATTTTCTATAAAATTAAAAAAGCTTTCAACATTTAGAGCATAGAAATCTAGTAATTTTTTTTTTTTTGGCAGAAATGTATCCCTCCTTTCTCCTCTCTGCAATGACCATAATATGCAATCGTATGTTGTACATTGTCTCTGTGTAAATAAATGGCATAAAAGCGCTTCAATAAGGAGAAAATATGCCTCCACTCAAGTGAAAAACACCCGAAGTAAAATCAAATAGTTGTACAACATATTCTGGCTGCTTGGAAGTCAAACACACAGACATAAGAGGTAGTTGAAGTGACCGTGGCTCCAGTTCCTCGTCTTACACCTCCCCATCGCAGACTGTCACCAGGAATCTTCATCAGAGCCAGAGTCCTCCGCAGACCTCTCAGGTGTGAGGGATGTTGGTGGATTCCCTCCCGAGGGAAGTCACACTCGCTGCTCCCTCGGCTGTTTACACCTCCACTTTAATTGCCTCGTTCTCAAGTGGAAGTGTGTTCTTCATTATCACTTCTAATACACCTCTCAGCACATCCACCCTGGCAAAGTGTCAGCTGCCACGCCAAGTTAAGACTGGAACTCGTGCACACAGGGGCAAGCAATAGAAATCCTCTGCGAACGAAATTAATTGATTTTACAGGACCGCGGCCTGCAGTAATTTGTTACAAATACAGGGAAGGAAAACTCGATCATTTTAGATACTAAGAGCCAAGGTCATTACAGTTAATTAAAACTAACAACATAACAAAAATTTAAATTGAAAAAGCACTTTGTCAGCTGAAATGTATAAAAACCATGATTAGGAAAACACTAACTAACTGGAATTATATTGTGCGTTTATAAAACTAATTATAACATGTTGAAATTATAGATATAATTCCCCTTAACCTTTTGTATTAGAGTTTCGACCTGAGTTTACATCAGCTGTTGGCAAATTACGGCACTTCTAATCATCATTTACGCTTGTCCACAAAATGGCGACAACAAAAGTTGAGAGAAAACGCCAGAACCAACATATATTTTTAGAAAATTGTATTTTCTTTACCCAACCATTGTATACACAAATATAATATTTTGACCTTTTTTTTCTTTTTCTTTTAACTTTGCACCTAAAAATTAGCCAAAGTATGATAAAAATAACTCATAAAAGCTACGGTAAACATAAACTATATTTAACTATTAGTTAAATAAAAACTAGAAAACACACCCCAAAAACTGATTAAAACCGAATTATACAAAGTCACAATGAAATACAACTAGACTGTATTGACCCCAACCCTGCGTCATATCTAAGCTCCTAGTCCTCTGAGTTTAAGAAAATTGTTTGACATCTGGCAAGTCGTTCTGATCCATATTTCTCAGTATTTATCCTTTTTTCTTGTCTGATCTCTACTCCAGTAACAAATCTGATTGCTGCTCCTTACAAGTCGACATAGTCATTGTGAACTCTTAGCTGACATAATGTGTGTTTTTCCTGCTTTGCAAACTGCTCACTTTCTGCACGTTTTCATCTCCAACACTAAAAACAAATGTGTTTTAATTGCAGCTGGCTGTCTGTCCAATCCAAACAAGGATTGTTAGACGGGTTTAAACGGAGGCAGACAAGCCTCCAGGCTACCGACGTCCTTTGGGACTGTCAGGGTCATCAGCTGAACACAACGCCACACTGGTGTGCTCCTCTTTCACAGTTAAAGGCCCACGCTGCGATATTAAACGCTGTGGATGTCGTGCATCTTCTCACAGATGTTAGAGTCACATTGAGTTGGCTGCACATTACAGCAAATAGCAGACATTAAACATGACAGAAGTGGCACTGCATACTATTTTCAAAGCTTTTCAGCTGCAAGTTTTATTTTTCTATTTCCTCATTTGGAGCAAAAATGCTTCAGTGTTAATCTGTTACATGTCCAGGTCAGTTTAAATAGTATAAAACAGGCTTAAGTGATTAAATGTGACAATTTTTAAGTTGATTAACTGATTACTAAAATAATCGTTAGCTGCAACCCTGAGCAAGCAGGTGGCGACAGTGGAAAGGAATGACTCTCCAGCAGATCCAGCCTGAGTATAGAGGTAAGTATCGGCTTGAGAAACTAAAGATCGATACTTTAGTTAGAAATCTGTGTTCTCCAGTTGGGTCGTTTGCAAAGTGAATGCAGCGTCGCCGAGGCGCTCGTCAGCAGCCGGCTGCTCTCATGGCTTTATTTATAGTCTGCGCCACGAGACATCTGCTGGAGACGAGACTCTGTCCTCTGTGTCCACACGGAGCTCGTCAGCGTTTCTTTTTTTTTTTTTCCCCTTTGCCAGAACAGAAGAGAGGCGGCAGAGGCCTCCTCTAGCAGGACCAGTGTCCTCTCCGGTCGCTTTCTCCACGGATCTGATTAGCAGGACCGGAAGACAGAGCGAGGCTTCACAGTTTGTCACGTTCCACGTGTTAGCCGATGTTTACTCGATCTGAGAGCTGTTGTTTGTTTGGTGTCTTCAGTCTGCTTGTCGCTCGCCACTATTTCGGGACCCTGACACTTGGATGTGGCTCGACAACCTCCTGATGCGGCCTCGCCTTCCTCCTCCTCCGCCTCCTCTTCCTCCTCCTCCGTGCCTCAGTGTCACACAGAGTTTCTCTTCCTCTCCCGTTCTCTCCTCTTCGCATCGAGGACCGTGCTCCGGGCCATGACACAAAACGCTGCGGACAGCTCTTTGCTCTTCCCGCAGAGTGGGGGGTGAACTCAGTCTGCCACAGAGAGACGAGGAAGAGGAGAAGGAGGAGTGTGAAAATATTCTGCTGATGTGTTCCTGAAAAGGACCGCCCTGAGAAACGCAACATTTAGAAACAGAAATCACCTGCTGAGGAAATAATGCAAAGATATGCAGATGTTTGGCAAGAAAAGACGCAACAAAACAACATTATCCTTTATCGCAACAACGTCTGGAACAATTTATCGTCCAGGAAAATGTATCAAAAAGGATGTTTTTCAAGTGGGCATCCACATCAGACGCCTCTCCTTTGAGATTCACTTGAAGCCAAACGGATTCAGTTTGATGTGAATATCTGAAACAAATCAGGAATTTGGCTACTTAAATATATAACTACCAACTCGTATGACCATGAAAGTTGGGGTTGTACTAGAAATTAGTACAACCGCTAATTTCTTCACTAATGTACCAGTTTAATTTTCAAAAATAATTTTTTTCTCTGCTCTTTTGCAATTTTACTGTGAACACAATTAGTAAGACTCTGAAATTGTGAATAGTTTCATTAAGGGTTCTGATTTGAAAGAACTGACATGGAAAAAAACACCAAATCTTACCAAGGATATTTGCAGCGTACCCTGGATGTGAAACAAACTATAGATTGTTTTAAGTAAATATTTCCTTAATATTGATGAAGAAGTACTAGTTCCACTGGCAGACTATTTAAGGTGTGACTTAGGAAAAATATGTTGCTTTAAGTGAAATAATTTGCCAGTTTAACTAGTACTTTTAATCAAAGAACTTACTAATGTAAAACAAAAATCCTATTTTACTGAAAAATTACTTGTAAGTTATTTTTGTCTTATGTTTAAATGCACCAACATATTTGAACAAAAATACTTAAGATTTTTAGTTTTTACAAGGGACTCAAACTTACTGTTTGTTTCTTCTGTTTGTGTCATAATGTTCAGTTTCCACAGTGTTGGAAGGATTAGTGCAATAAACATATTAAGGCAACTAGTAGCATGATGTCAGGCTTTGTTTACAAAATTTAGAAAAATCCCAGACTATCAGCAGGTTGTTTTTGAATGAGTGAGAAAATCTAATGCTTTTTGGAACATTGCTGTTCACAAAAAAGCTTTAAATTTTAACCTTATCTGAGATTTACTTTTGATAGCTTCTTTTTTAAAACCCAGTTATAATTCAAAAGTTT
Organism: Poeciliopsis paucimaculata; assembly: GCA_903067055.1. Taxonomy (NCBI): domain Eukaryota; kingdom Metazoa; phylum Chordata; class Actinopteri; order Cyprinodontiformes; family Poeciliidae; genus Poeciliopsis; species Poeciliopsis paucimaculata. The sequence continues at coordinate 91,830 of CAEGAD010044170.1, forward strand.
TAAACGTTTGTCCCAGAATATTTAGCTTAGAGTGTGACCCTGTGAAATATTCAGAAATTCTTTATTTAATAACTTAACTGCTGTTTTTTTCTCTACATATATAATATAAACATTAAAACGCAGCGCTGTAGGACTGACGGGTTTCTGTCAAATAACCCCAGAGTTTAAAGTTGGAAACTCCCATTATGTTTCCGATCACATTCTCTTTAAATCTAGGAGTAATAACCTTCTGCACTGACATAAAACTCTACAAACACATAATTTCATTCACACTTCATTTTTTTTCATATGGCTTGCAGATTTTGCACAGTCTTTGTTTGCTTGAGGCTTAATAGAGATGAATAAAGTCATGCTGTGGGCTTCCCTTGTCTGAGTAACTTGAATCTAATTTTGTCTGCACTCATTTATAGATTATTTTTAGATTAACATATTTGCATGCTTGTTATTAAATTTATTTACTTATTTATATTCAGTCATATTTAATTACTTGCATCATTCTTAGGTATATATAAAACTCTGAAAAAAAATAAGAGACCACTTCTTTTATTCTATGAACTACTTACAACATGTCTCCGAAATTCAAAGCAAAAATTTAGTATTTATTTGGAGAAAATGAGAAAAGGTCAAAATTATGAAAAAGGTGCAATGCTTTCAGATCTCTAATCATGCAAAGAAAACAAATTCATACTCATTTAGAAATAACAATACTAATGTTTTAACTCGGGAAGAGTTCAGAAATCCATATTTGGTGGAATAACCACGAGGTCTCATTTTCTTCCAGCGCTGTATATTTTTGGAAACCTAATTTCTTATGGTTTTATTTGTACTGTTAATATTTAACACCTTAGACGGAGTAGCTTGTCAACTAATAAGCAATTTCCCCTTGGGGACCAATAAAATGTATTCTACTCTTTCCATCCTCACCAAATTCATGGTTTGGTCCCACGGTTGCTATGGAGTTGCTATGGCGACTCCATAGCAACCGTGACTTGTTCTTTGTCTACTCAGCAGATTCTTCTTTTGATGGTGAATTGATCTGAGTATTAACAAAATTTCTTCTCTAATTTTCAGGAAACTCTTTGTTTGTCAGATAAAAGTTTGGCCTTTGGTTAAATAAGTCAACAGCCGTCAACCTCGTCGATATGTAAAGTCGGGCCGAGCGGCTTTGTTGCTCGGTCCGACAAAGCTGCTCGGTCTAAAAACTGAAAGTGAAATGTCTGCATGGACAAATGTTGGAGTACTAATATCTGAGTTTATCCTTGAAGCATCTGGCCCGCTGAGCGCTTTCTGGGAATGAAATGACATTCCTGCTTTCTGTTTGTTTGGGCAAACTTTCATCTGTGTAACAATATTGAAAGGCATTAATCTTAATCCGCAGATTTTACGTGTACTTTTTTTCAGTCTTAGAAGATACATCTGGTTCTTTGACTTTTAATTCCTGCTGCGAGTGCAAAGGAAAGTGAAAAACAATTTTTTTCTTCTTCTTTTACAGTAGCGGAGGGCTTACAGAGAAGGGCAGAGTGGTGGCTTCAGGACACTTCGCTGCTGTTGGGAATGGGATTACAGCTCCGTCATGTGTTGCACTTTTTTTTGCAGCTGGACGAAACTTAGTGGTAATCCTTAATGGATCAGCAACAGAAAGCTCATCCTCATCACTCAGAGAAACTAAGCTTAATGACACAAGGACGATGTCTGCTTGGTAATTTCTTTCCCTTACATCCGGAGTGATGCTGAAATAAGCCCTTTATTACAAAACTCTGCAAAGATTGCAGCTGCATATGCGCCGTCAGTTATCCGCTTTCTGCAGAGCTACACAACGCAGATTAGTTTTCCTGACTTTTGCAAAGAAGATTTAGATTTTAAAAACAATGTAATTGTGGATTTTTCTTTTTATTATTTTATTTTGTAACCTGGAGAGGTTTTTATGATTGTGACATGTAGCGATCAGAAGCTGTATGGCATATTTTAATCCAGCCCAAAACACCTGACCAGAGATTTTTTCAGGTTAGAAAAAAACACTAGAATGCATCTGGTTTTTTAATAAATACGTTAAATTATACATTTTATTTAAGAAATTAAAAATATATTACAAATATATCCTATAGACAAATAATTCTACAAAGTGTTTACTTAAACATTTTAGCTGCATTTATCACTATTGATGAACATATTTATATAAAGCTTTGATGTCTGCATTTTATTATCAGAAATGGTAATTTCTTTTAGATCTAACAGAATAAATAAGAATAAAGTAGAAAATATAAATAAGCTTATTTACATCAAAAACAGGACTAAAAACCTGACAGATGATTCATCAGTTTTACTCATTTTTAAAAAATATATATTAATTATACTTCTATTCTAAGGACAGGAGGAAAGAAAGAAAAAGAAATAAAGAAAGGAATTAGAAAAGAAATTAATAAAGAAAGAAAGAAACACTTTAAATGAGGTTAATAAAAAGCTTACTAACTAGATTAATATAAATCAATCAAACTCGTATGTCAAACTCAAGGCCCGGGGGCCAAATCTGGCCCGCCGTAGCTTCTTATGTGGCCCTCTAAATTTCATCACTCTGTCCCTCCAGTTTTTCGCAAATTTACGATCATGGAAATTTGCACAAAATCAACAGGTCACCACTTTTTTTCACATTAATGCATTAATGTGAGTTTCTTGCTAATTTTCAGCAGAAATGATCAAAAACGTTGGATTTAAGTGCTAACTCCCACCTACAGGTGGCAGTGTTTCTTTACTTTTACTTTATGCAGCAGCCTCAGTCTCCACTTACAAACTGATCGATGTGGCGAGTAACAAAAAGTCACATTTACCGCAGTTTCCCACGGTGTTCAATAAGCCTGGCGGGCCTCCAGGCTTTATTTGCTCCCCACCAGGCTAAGAATTGTTTATTTATTTGTTTTAGCTTTTTTTAAAATCAGTAACAGTGATGGCAAAGACGGGATAAAGAGTCTCTCCAGTGAAACACAGTTTGTCAGTACATGAACACAAGGAGACTGAAGTCGGGTGTCTGTTTTTATTTAACACTTCCTGTCTTTACCGGTTTACACGTTAACAACTTCAGATAATAATAGTGACAAATCATAGGTAAACACTTTAATTAGGAAGGAAAACTGAAGTGCCAACAATTGATATTTATTAATTTTTTATTTTTTTTATGTTTGCCATTTAAAATTTTTTTTTCTAGGTATCATTAATAATGTCTTCCAATAACACGTAATTACAAAATCAATGTGAAAATATGTTAAATATTACATTTTAATTAGTACTCACTGAATTCAGACACCAATTTTTAATGTTTTAGTTTCTTAAGGAGTTTTGTCAGGACATTTTGTCTCACCCAGATCTTGTACACACCCATGATCGTGACACGACCCAAAATGAAAATGAGTTTGCTCCAAATGATGTCTTGTTTTTTTATGAATCGGAGCACTAGGAGGAGAGGCTGCAGTTCCGGCCTCTTCCTGTAGAGGTCACTCTGTACCTGCAGTGGCAGAAGGCCACCCACTGAACAATCTGAGCTGCCTGACATTAAGCAGCAGAAAGCTGATGAATCTAATCTGTCCGTCAGCGTGGAGCAGAAACAGTACAGTAGCGACGACAGAATCCACGGATCAGGATTACGAGTTCAATTTGCTGCTCTGGGCGTCTACTTTTAAACATTAAAACAGGAAAACTTAGATTTTTCTTGTACTTTACACCCTCGTAAACCAATAAATAATCTTCACATCATCTTCACTTTTAATAAAAGGTTGGCTTTCTTTATAATAAAGTTGCACTCTTTAAAAAAAAATGCTGCTAAGGTTGTGTTTGTGTGAGACTAAACGTCTGAATGAGCAGCTCAGTGATTCACAGGCAGCGGATCACAGACTGGACCCAGTTGTTTGTTGTCACTCCTTCGCTGTGTGGCTGAAACAAAAGACTCACAGCTGCAGACCCATGAGTCACACAGTTAAAGGAAGCTTTTGTTTCACTCTGAAAGCTGCGGGGGGCGCTATGGTAGCTCATGGAGACATGAGAGCCCCCAAAACTGCAAGAGGAACGCAGCAATCACACATGATTTATTAAAAGTTAGTGCTCTAAATCCTGGTAATAATTGAGGCTATGATTATAGGAATGGAGGTTTGGGACACCTACATGATGAAAAAATGGACAAGCAGATAAAAATCTGTTGATAAATAATTTTCTTTTCTCTAAGGGTTCGCTCCAAACCTGCTGTCAGGAAAATGTCGAAGTGCGGAAACATTTTGAAGAGCTGCAGCTTCCACACTTTAATGGCTGCTACCTCAGATTTCATCACGATAATGGGTTTCATGTCTGCAGGCGTCGGGGGGGGGGAGGCAGCTGGTGGGACAGAGGAAATATCTGCAGCTGATTTCTTTTGTTTCTGCTCTCATATCTGCAGTTTTTCTGGAGGAAGAGACGTCTTCAGACTGAAGGTTTGGAGAAGCAGCAACTGATAGAAGTTGATCAGTAACCTGTCAGTTCATAAATCAATAAGGCCATTTCAACTTTACTTGTTGAAAACCAGAAGATGCTACCCTCACTAGTAGACAATTAAGACATTTTTTTTTTCAAATCCAAGTCTCCAACGACTGAAATTAATATTTTCCCATAAAATCCAGGACATCTAGGTATTCTCTAACTCTGCATAGCTGTCGGATAGGATTGACTTAACATATCAATATTTAATAATCCGCTATTAATGTTTATTAACAGTTATTTCATTTCAGCTGAGCGGTGAGCTATTTTTAAGAAAGAAATGTATTCTGCAAAACTGAATTTATAATAAATCTAGAGTCAAATTTATTTGTAAAGCAAATAAACTTGATATCCTGGAAAAAAAACTCACTTTCAACTGGAAATATCTTTTAAATTATTCCCTTTTTCCATCCAGTTTTTATTTTGTTTCTGTTTTTTTTCCTTTAAGCTCTTCACACATTTTAAAAAAATAAATAAAGCACTAATTCCTTATAACTGAAACATTTAGCTTTTCATAAAAAATAACATTTGTTAAAACTGTCATTATGTTGTAACAGATAACCTGTGAAAAGATCGATATCCTCCACCTCTTACCTGAGCTACTATTGCGATCTGAAAAAATGTGCTGCTCACAACCGAAAACCAACCAATCGGAGCCAGGAGGAGGGACTTAGCGCCATCGCTCACCCTTGTGTACATGCTGCTAAATGTGCTACTAGAGGAGAAACAACTCAATGCTTCAGAAAAGACATTAATCCACCGTTATTGCTGGCAATGCTAACTAGCTTTAGCATTCATGAAAGACTCTGCTGACGGGGAGAAGCTCTAACAGTAGCAGAGAGCAAGGGAGAGGCCGTGAGCAGCGCGTACATGAGCTTGATTGAAAGCACCAAGACAACCCTCCTCCTGGCTCTGATTGGCCAGGAGGAGCTGTGTGTTTCTGAAGGTAGTTAGTACTGGTAGAACTGGGAGAAGGCAGGGATTGATTTTCCACAGATTATCTGTCTCATATGCATCTAACTGTCATAGAGTTGAAACAAATACGTTAACATTTTTATAAAAGTTATATGCTGCGGCTTTCAGCTCATCACACTTCAACTTGTATCATAGCTACAAAAACTCTGTGTTGTGGTTTTTTTTAAAAAAATGTATAAAACAGTGTTAAAATGGAGTGTGGTTCTCAGCAAGGTTATTATAGCGAACTAAAACTAATGGAATATCAAAAACTGAAATAGAGAGAACATCTTTGTGAAGTGAAATAAAAATGGTAATTAATAGGTAAAACTATAACTATATACTTATATATATACACACACTTCATTTTTGTGTTTATGAATCCATTGGTTAGCCTTTCCAATAGATGTAAAATGTATCTTTTTTTTACTCCACACAAGTAGCTCACATCAGCTGTCAGCATATTTTGGGAGAAAACACCAGAGTGAGTTGGTTGTTCAACAATATTTGTATAATTTTTTGGAAAATCTTCTGCTGAGTATTCCTTTCACAACTGATGTATACATAATCAAAAAACTTTGACCTTTTTGAATTCCTCAAAAGTATGAATAAACTAAAACTACAACTAATAAACAATATTTAGCTAATAATAATAACTAATAAACACACCTAAAAACTGATTACGATATAAATAAAACTAAACGGTCCTCAAATGCATCTTGCAAGTTTCAGGAATGCAAAAAATAAAAAGGATGACACAAGATAAAGACAGAAAAACGACTGGTAATACCTTCATCAAATGGCTGCAGCTGAATTAGGAGATGCTGGCGATGAAGGTGGGGGTTGATCCGGGGAGTCCTGACTGGGCTGAGCCTGGAGGGAGGCGTGGATGTCTCAAGGTCAGAGCAGCGAATTGGGATGGAGGCAGACTAATGAGTTTTTTCCGTTCTCTTCCTGCCCTGGATAGGTGGCATCACCTTTCTATCCTGTCAATCTTCTCCCCTCCTCTCTCACCCGTGCCGTCTTTATTTCCTCCCACCTTCTCTGCAAGGAGACAAGAGAAGGGAAAAAACAGGAAAAAAACTGTTTACTACTGAACAGGCCTCCTAATCTATTTGGACTGGGCGTAATAGGACATTTGCATGGCGAGCACAGCGAGGTGTCAGCGATAACCACGGGGTTGTGACATCCCCGCCGAAATATGCTGAGCTTTCGCTAACCTCTCATCAAACACGCTGATCTTTATGGACTGTATCATATTGTGCCGTAATGTGCTTTATTGTCCACAGAATAAGCTTTTCTTAAAGGTAATTGGAAAACGGAAAATGGCCGCTATCGGCGGACTTTTTAAATACATTATTTCTGAAATGTGGCTCGTGTAATGACCCTGTCGGTGTAAAACGTGAGATTTATCTTGGCAGCAGAAATTGATCCATTTCACCTTTGTCTAATGGAAATTTTTATCAAGGATTATCAGTTTATGTAAATGAGCGTGGCCCCTGGAACAGAGGTGGGAACAGTGGTGTGTGTGCAAGGGGGGGGTCGTTAATCTGGGGCCTCTTGACGTGTCGGCCTGGACATAATGCGCCATCTCCCAGCGTGGTGAGTGGGTCTTCTCTGTAGAACCACTCACCACTTTAAGAACCACATTCACTTGTAGACATTCAGCTGTGGTTGAGGCTGAGATTAAATTGAGCCTTTACAAACCTGGATGCTGCTACCCCCACAGATTATGACCTTGTTCTGAAAATATATCTCCCTAAATTGATAAGACAAAGGTTTTTAAGGCCTTTGATGTTTTTATACCTTATAATTTGGTGGAATTGGTTCAATTAGGGACCAGAATTTAAACTTTTGTTATATTTTCAGCTGATGCGGTTTGCTTTCACACTGCACTCAATTTGAAAAACCTGTTCCCCTCCTCACCTGTGGTGGCGCTGCAACAAAACCCACTGAAGGAAATAACATGAAGAAACGAAGCGCAACTTCCTTCTTCAGAAATGTAAACAAAAGTGGAGTGCCATCGGATTTTAGTGTTTTTAGGATTTCTCTTTTGGAGACAAAAGAAAACTACTAAAATCTCATGCTAATACATTTTTGTTTACATTTTGTGAAAAAGGGTGTTGCCTTCATGTCTTCAGAGGTTTTTGTGTTGCTTTCTTCAGTAGTTTTTGGTGCAGCGCCCCCACAGGCGAGGAGGGGAACAGGTTTTTAAGAAATTTGGTTTGTTTGACAGTGAAGTGTGAAAGCGAACCACATCAGTTGAAAATATAACAAATGTTGCAGGTTCAGTCCCCGAACAAACCTCGTCTGGCAGACTATTGGGTGTGAAACCTTCTTCAGAGGTTTGTGTCGTTTTCTTCAAGGGTTCTTGGTGCGGCGCCCCCACAGGTGAGAAGGGGAACAGGTTTTCCAAAGTGTTTGGGTCTTTTGAGGCACAGCCATGTGGAAGCAAACTACAGCAGCTGAAAATGTAATAAATGTTGCAATTTTGGTCTCCAATCGATCCAACACTACCAGACTATCAGGAGTGAAAACACCCCTATTATATAAATGCTTTTTTAAGGCAACCTTTGCGTGTCAGAAAGAATGAGCTCATGTCACTCAGGTATTCGTCTCAAGATAAAAACGCTCCAGATGCCCACAGCAGCTCGGCGTTACTTCTGGCCCCATTATGCCCATTCATCACAGAGGCTCGCACCATATTTCCTTATCATAAAACTTTTCGCAGACAGCTCTGTTATGTGCAGCGCTATGCGGTAACTCAGACATTTGGACATGTCAGCTGCAGAATGGATGGCACAGTTTGGATCACCGACAGCGCAGCATGAAAAATGAATGGCGTGGAAGCTGAGTGTAGTGGCGGTGGCCTACAGTCACTTAGAAGAGGGGCCGTGCAGATTGACAAGCCCCCCCCCAACTTTCCCTCTGCGCTTCCCTCGCTTGTTTTCATTGCACTGGATGCTTTTGATGTTTTATGGTAGAGGCCTCGCCTGGTTGCTGTGGTCTTTGTCGTGACAGCAGCAGTTTGACAGCCTTGAAATACAGCTGGTGGGGGCTATTCTCCATGGAGATCGGCGAATGGAGGTTCACTGAGAGCTTGTGGTCCCCTGGTGGCCCCCCGCTGTCATCTGCCATCCTGATAGTCGCACCACAGAGATGGAGATAGAGAGGGGCGAGTCAGCCAGGCTAAGTGACAGACACGCCACCGCGACCCAAAGCACCGGAGGGTAGGCTTTTTCTCCGTCTTGGAGACACTGAGTTTCTCTGAGGCCACAGACCGGGTCTGAGACCAGGGAGACCCCAGCCCCCGGCCCCTCCATGACCCGACAGCGACAACGATGCATCACTGGAGAGAGAGAGAGAGAGAGGGGCAGCAGGATAACAGAGAGCAGCATCTTCTAGATTTGTTTTCAGTGTTTTACTAACTTCAATAAACTGTTAAATTGACAGAAAAAAGACAGAAATATTTCTGCAATTTTTGTTGAAAATAGACCTAACAAAATAACAGATTTTGCTGGAGGATAAATTGTTTTTGCGATTAACGATAATATTGTTTTCAGACTAATACAGCTTAGTAATACAAGGCCACACTCAAAAATCAATAAACTTTGAATGCTGATGAACATTTAACAGCTTCCTGCACAACCAACAAGAATGCACCTGATTTTTCTAGCAGCCATTGTACAGCACATTCAGTGACCAGCGGAGCAAATGTGCTGGAGCTCCACATGGGTTGCTGGGTAAGATCAAATGTGACTTACTAATTGGGAAGTTTTTTAAACGGTTCATTTTCAAGACAGGAAAAAACATTAACTTATTGCCAAAAAAACAGGTGGGTGGTTTGTTTTTAGCACTTCAGCCGATTGGAGGTTTAAAAATATGCAAAACAGAAATTTTGCACAATGGATTCCCTTTAGGAACATAACGAAACATATAAAGTAATCAGAGCAATCTCATGTGAAACGAGGCCAGTGGTGACAAACAGCATTCTGTGTCGGCATCTCTCCTCGTCATCTGCTCTGACCGTTCACAGAGATCCACTAGTGGGACCCACATGAGACCGTCAGCTTCATTAACCAGCAGCAGTAAGTGCTTTTCCAGCCCCTTCTGCCCATGTTCGTCACAAGTGGAGGACTAGTCCATCCTCCCCTCGGAGCCACTTCTGGGATTTCTCCATTCTCGAGGAACTCTCCGCTTCAGCTGTCATCTCCAGCATCTCACAAACGTCCCAGGATCAGAACCAAAGCACCTTCGAGGCCGCAGAGCCAGCATCCATGACCCCTTATACGCTGGGACAGATCTGTAATTAAAAGTGGGCTTTAAATTCCCCCAAAGCATTAAAAATGTATCCTGTTGGCAGCAAATGGAGCATCTCCCTTCTAGTCTGGGCTTTTTGATGCCTTGGGAGGAAGGCAGCAGATCTGAACATCCAGAGGAATCATCAGATCACATCTGAATTGTTGTAGGTAGAACTGGGATGTTTTGTGGTACTATTATGATAATGGTAAAGATTACTTTCCCACTGGAGTAGGTTTCTTCAAAGAAATTGCGAGAAAAAACTCAGAAATTCTGAACTTAATTGCTAAAAAATTTTGCTTGAAAATTTCTAGCGAAAAGAATCAGAAAAGAATTGTAGAAAAAAATGCCTGAGTTTGTAAAGTCAAATATTTGTGAGAAAAAAAATAAAATTCTGACATTAATATAAATTTTCTAGAAAAAAAAAAAAAGTCTGAATTTGAAAAGACAAAAAAATGTGAGTAAAAACTCAAATTCTGAGAGCATTTGCAGCAAAAAAGGGATTTTGAATTGAAAATGTTACTTAATTTGTTGATATATAATTTGATAAAAATCCAAATAATGGCAATTAATTAATTAGATTCTGTAATTAACTTGATTAAAAGTTTAAATCGAGTCCCACCCCTAGTTTTCATGAATCGGCCTCCATAATGAGGAGCAGCTGCTTGCAAACGCTGGCATTTCCAGTCCACGCTTATTACATCACACCAACCGTAGTGGCGAGGACATCGCCTCATTCAGACGCAGCTATTATTTTTGTGCGTGCCGGGAGTTCGACTCTGCGTGTGTCTGAGGAGGAGGAGGCCTCAGACTCTCACACACGCAAAGAGCGGGATCCTTCCTCCTGTCAGTAATTTGTTGCTAATCAGCTGTCAGCTCAGAGGAGATGATGAGGTGATCATGGTGGGCGGTGGAAGGTAATGGCCTTAAAAGTCACAGAGTCAATGTCAATGGGATCACTCGGATTCAATCAGGGGGCTTCCCGATGAGGGATGGCGCCCGCTGACATTACCACTCATTTTGAGCCCAAGCATCTGGGCCCTAGTAAATAACCATCAGTGGGTGGGTCCCGGGGACAGGTCATTAGCCCTGAGAAAAATAAATATCTTCTCTCTCGTGAAGGCTGCAAGTCATTTAGCACAGACTAGAAAATTTCACCCTAGATTAAGTATGATGAGCCAATATCAGTCAGAGGAGAGGCCATCCTGAGTGTGGGGAAGAAGGGAGGGTGTGATGAGACAGAGGAAATTTATATGCAGGCTTCAGTAAATGTAATATGATCTTAAAGGTGAGGCCGAGCTGCATGGAGAGACACAGAGCTGGAGTTTGAATGAAGGTTTATCTGTGCAGCACATTTCAGCAACAAGGCGCTTCAAAGTGCTTTAAACCATGAAAACATTAAAATACACTAGTATGTTAATGACATTACTAAAATCATCAAAAGACATCTGTTTGTCAATATTTAAGTTATTATTATTATTCAAAAATACTTCAAAATAGGTGAGTTTTTCAAAGTCGTGGGGTCCAAAATGTGGCCTGGGGGCCATTTAGAGCCCTTGGAGTGATTTTGTGTGGCCCTCAACTGCAATGTAAAGACTTTTACTGAAAAGCCGGCCTTGCTGTGCCTAAGTCAGCTTTTATTTAATTTATTAAGCTTGGCTAAATATGACAAGTGTTTTGAAAGAAAGTGACACAATAATTTTTTACGGCAGAATAAATTTGTTCAATCAAGCCCAAGAGAATTAGAAAACTAAATGAAATTTCTTTAAATACATAAAACAAACAAAATCAGGTTAAAGTTTTAGATCTACGATGAATAACATCCAAGTTCTACCGAAAACAACAAAATCAAAACTTTATTTGGTTGATTTGATTTTAATATTTCTATTTGTTTAGTTTTTACATTTTTTAAAAATACTTTTGACCTGTCGATTTCAGTCCACATGACAAAAAGTTTGGACACCCCTGATTTAAAGGAACTCCGTGTTTCGGTTATTTTGCAGTTTTCTGGGAAATCTGTTCTAGATTTGTGGTGCATAGAAGCTGAAAGCTGCTTCTCCATATTTGGTTCTGGTTCTGGGGATGCAGAGCAGAACCAGAAGACCTGAGCGGTCTGGAAGGTTGATATAACAACAGCAGATCTTTAATGTAGACCTGTGAAGACGCTGTTGCAGTGATCAACGTGACTACAGATAAACACATGGATGAGTCTCTCTAGATCTTCCTGGTTCATTAGTCCTTTAATCCTGGAAGTGATAGAAGGCTGACTTTGTAACTGTCTTTATGTGACTCTGAAGGTTCAGGTTCATCTCCACAGCCAGGTTTCAGACTTGATCTCTAGTTTCCAGCTGCAATAACTGAAGCTGTTCAGTCAAAGTCATCGTTTCACCCTGGATGTCTCCCTGTAAGGCAACAACAACAAACCTAAACAATAACACAGGTAAAATTTTTATTAGTTACAGTAGTAGTTTTAGTTTTTTCATATTACGTATACATTGATTGGGTAATGTATACTCAACAGAAACGGCTTGTGTGACTATTTCACGTCAGATTGAAAGGATATAAACAGATTCACAAAAACAAAGAAAATTATATTTAGAATTTCAGTGTGTTTTAGTTTTATAAACGCACAATAAAGTTACAGTAAGTTATAGTTTTCCCTCATTAAGTCCCATTTTTATTCATTTCTGAATAAAAATGTTTTCTCAATTTCAGTTTTGTTATTTTGTTAGTTTTAATTGACTATAATAACCAAAGTCTGATCTTCCAACAATAGATTTGTGCTAAATTGGATATTAATCCAATAGTTTTCAAACCATCTGCTGTCAGAATGTTCATTTAAAATTTTACCCAACATTTATGTCATGATGATATTAGTTTACTTTTTTACTATCGACCTTCATTTTTTGACTTTTATAATGATACCGTTACAAAAACAACTTTGAAATTGATCTATGGATGGTGGCATTAATGTCAAGTTTATAAAAGCATCAGAGTAAAAACTTAATCAACTTATCCTCTAATTCCTGTAAATCCCAGATGAAACAAAAAGATGCAGCTCAAATTAAACTTTATTATTAATTCAATTAATAAAGGATGTCTCTGAATCCATTACGGCAAATATCTATAAAACATTATCTTAACCTCCTACTTCAATCAACCTTATTAATTAAATTCATTTATAAAGTGTCTGTTTTATTAATAGTTAATTCAAACACTTTAAATATTTATATTTATTCATGTATCATTATGTTAGAGTGCTGTTAAACTACAGTACCGCCCCAAATTATTCATAGCTCTGGAAGAATATTTAACAATTATTCCACCAAAAGATATGTGTCTTATATAAATGGTTTAATATGTTTTGAGGATTTATTATTTAAATAATTTTAAATCATCCCAGGATGCTACAACATAGCATTCCTTTACTGAATTTGAACGCTAAAACTACACCTATTGGGAAGATTCAGATAAAACATATTTACAGAAAATTGTGTTTTCATCCTCAATGCATCAACGTTTCACTACTCTGAATATGATGCTTTATCAGCAAGAGGCATTTGGTTTAGAGTTTATGTGCTCCAATTAACAATCCATTACAAACTTGGTTGACAATTATTTAATTGTTTCAGCCCAACTGTGAATTTAGTTCTGGTAATGGTCAGAGTTAGGCTACAGAAATGAATGGAAGTCAAAGTCCTTGTAAAACTAGAAAGACCTAAAGTGTGCGCGTTTGTTTCTAATACCTTGTGGGGACCATTTTCTGACACGTGTTACGTTGTGGTGACCCACTGCTCCTTGTGGGGACTGAAGCCTGGTCAGGGGAAACGCTGTTTTTGGGTCAGGGGTCAGATTTAGGACAAAGGTGTGAATTGAGTTTTGGTTAGGGTTAGGTATGTAATGGTTAGGGTTAGGGTAAGGGTAAGGTTTAGGCTGTAGAAATGAATGGAAGTCAATGGAAAGTCCCCGCAAAGATAGCCACGCAAACATGCGTGTGCCGATGTGTGTGCGTGTGCATGTGTTGAAGCTGATTACCCTGCCTGGAAGACTATCATTAGTGAGTCAAATACCAGCACAAATGGCCACCCGAGATAATGGCTGACATTCATCTATGCCTGAGTTTGGTCCAAATCTCTGCTAAACAATCAGACAACGAGAGAACTGAAGCCTGACGAGTGGGGGAAAAGAAAAAAAAACAAACAAACAAAAAAAACCAAAAAAACAATTAAGAGATAGAAAGAGAGGAAAAGCTCAAGTCGAAGTCAGAATCTGTTTCTCTGGCTCGATCCTAAATGCATCACAACAAGTATTCTTCATGGAGGAATAATCAGATCTGAAGAAGGAAGGAAGCGCAGTGAAAGCTTGTTGCGTAACATTTTAACACTCCCCCACTTCAGCGTGATCAATCAGGCGCCCATGCTTGGTCCATCCCTCTGCCCCCAGATCTGTTACTGCGGGTGCTGTCCACATAACAGGCGCCTGTCAATTTCGCCTGCTTTTTATTGACTCATCCTCCGAGCCAGGGACGGCTTTGGATCACAATTAACATTTTTTATGAATACATTTTCATGAATATATTAGCTTGTCCTCCCCGCTGCCGCCGCCACACACACACGCACACACACACATAGATCCACATTTGGTGGAGTGTTGTTTTCTCACAGTTAATCAGTGGCCAGATAAATCAGAGGCCATATTTGCCGTCCATCTGCTGGGAAGGTGCAGTCGGCTGCAGGCGCCATTCAGACATGCTGGACAATAACAGGAAGTGAGGAGACAGCTCGCAGACGTTGCAGGCATCACACTTCGTGGCTCACCATGTTCTGTCAATACAGATGTCAGACCAAGAAGGTTTTTTTCCCCCTGCACCGGCACACACAGCAAGTTTTCGTTTTGTTTCTGCTAGTCGTAGTTTTGGACCAAAAGCTCAGAACATTTAAACAAAGAAAAATTTTCTTGTGCTGCAACTCTCATTTGGACGTTTTGGCCTTGTCGTTTCCAAAGACAGAGTCTTAGGGGCATTTTAAACAAAAAAAGGAAGGATAAATAAAAAAAATAAATAAATAAAAAAATGCTTGCAGAAAACTGCTAAAACTATATACTATATACACAAGTATTGCAGTTTTCACACTTGTATTAATTTAAGGTGGTGGTAAGGTTGTATTTCTGTAAAAAAACAGTAAAAGGTTTTATGAATTGCTTTTTGTCTCTGTTCAGTGCAGAATTATTCACTTCAACTTCACTTTGACAAGAAAAAGAAATTCAGATTTTGAACTAGAGAAGATCAAATCGATTCCTGACTATAAAGTGAAATAGTCGTTTAACTTGGCAACAAATTAAAACCTGCAAGTCAGAGACCAACATGAGCAAAGTTAGCTGTTATTTATAGCTACATTTTGCACAATAGATGGAGACATTTATTGCTAGGTTTTATTAACTTTTCCCACAGTAAAACTCATGAACTTTTTTAAGTATCTTCAAGGTAAGTTTTCAAACTTTTCCAGCACCAAACTTTGGAGATGGAAACAATACAAATGAGCTAAAGAAGACTGTTTCAATTCAATATTATATGATGGAATTTATTGCCATCATTAATGAGGACTTGTTGTAAAAGCTGTGTGTAAACAATTAAATAGTTTCATAATGATGACCGACTGCTTTGATTCCTTCCAGTCTGGTTTTCATGCTCACCACAGCACAGAGACTAGTCAAAGTGTTCAATGATATCCATATAAATACGGACTGTGGGAGAACCACAGTGCTGGTTTTGTTGAACCTCAGTGCAGCTTTTGACACCGTCGACCACGACATTTTACTGAATCGACTGGAACGTTGGGTCGGTCTCTCCAGTCCAGCGCTCAGCTGGTTTTAATCTTACATAAGGAACTGGGAATTTTTTGTTTCAATTGGAAACTTCTCATCAAAGAGGTCAAAAGTCACATGTGGGGTACTCCAAGGTTCAATCCTAGGACCCCTCTTTGTCAATATTTATATGCTCCCACTAGCTCAGGTTATAACAGGAAATAATATTAGCTACCATAACTATGCAGACGATACTCAGCTCTACATTACGATGTCACCAGGTGACCTTTGACCCAATCCAATCACTGAATAAATGCTTAGAACAGATCAATGTGTGGATGGGCCAAAACTTTCTCCAGCTGAACAGAAACAAAACTGAAGGTATTATTTTTGGACCTACAGAGGAACGAGCTAGAACAGGGGTCATCAACCTTTTTGAGACTGGGAGCTACTTCACGGGTACAGAGTGACATGACGTGCTACTTGTTTGATACAGACATAAATGTTCTTGGCTCAGCCTTTATAACAATAGTACATATATGATTACAAGAAGCCTGGTCATATTAATGTTAGGGACTACTGACAATAGTAATGAATAATAATTTACCATGGCAGCTTTGGTTAATTACTATTATTTGTGATCAGAAGTTTAGTTCAGAATTTTAAGTTTGATTCTCTTTTGGAGCTTTTCTGTGTGATTCTAAACTGGCCACAAGTGGCTGAGAGTTTGGATTGAAGGCAGCACCAGCTGAAGGCCCTGTGAGATTTTCCTTTAAATAAAAAACAAAAAGAAAAGTGATTGTATTTTTTTTATTATTATTATCCAACCCTCTTTACTGTTAACAAAATTGTGGAGAGAAGAAAAAAATGTTTTGTGCCAAAACATTTTGTAATACACAGCGCACATCAGTATGACCCTGTGGGGGTCAAAGGGCACGTCAAAGCCTGAATCTTATTGGTCAGTTTGCTTTTTGTGTGAGCTAAAAATTAATGAGTGGAGTTTGAACCTCCCATTGTTCTAAGATCCCGTCTGAGCTTTTTACAGTGTGCGTGGTTCTGGCTGGCGCGGTTTCGCGAACTTAAGAGCTGATGGGTCACCCATTGGCTGACACCAGCAGATGTCTAAAAAAATGTCCTACAGATCGGAGGGTACGCACAAAACTATCACTGCACCTAACCTGCAAGAGCACACCTCTCCAACCGCATCATGTGCGCGCTGCACAACACTAGCACAGACCTAAACCACTAAAGCAGTGCAACCTTTCTTTTTTTCTTTTTATTTTTTAACACAAACGATGCTAAATACTAAAGACATGGAAGCGACGCGACCTGTGTGATCCACAGAAAGAGGACGATGTTGATTCCCAGGTTCAGGCGGTGTCAGACGTCCAAAGGAGGAGAAGGTGAAGCAACAATGTATGCTTAATTTTTACTCTTCTGGGCAACGTTTTGACTAGATTAAATTGTTTAACCCTCAGTCTTAGCGCGACGCTGAGGAAGAGCGGCAGATGTCCGCTAACTGGACCCACCGGCTCTCCGGTTCGGGAAACATCAAAGACATTCATAAACCGGCGACCCGCCAGAACTGCACACGGTGAAAATCTCTGCCGGGATCCACAAGACCGCTCTAAGAACTACTGGAGGTTCAAACTCCGCTCATTCATTTTTAGCTTATAGAAAAAGCACCAAGCCGCCAAATAAACTGCAGCAAACTGACCAATAGGATTTAAGCTTTAGCATGCCCACCCCCACAGACTCAGACGCACGCTACGTACAAAATGTTTTGACACATAAGATTATTTTTTTCTCCACAATTTGTTCATTGTAAAGAAGGTTCAATAAGAAAAGTAGCAACCGTAGCTCATCAAGAAAGCTGAGTTTTCTTTGGGATTCAAGTATTTTTGAATTTAACATGAAACAGAAAATTTAATTACATCTAGTATACACATTTTAACGATTGAAATTAAATTTAAAACTAAGCTCTCACTGGTTTATGATCCCATAAATAAGCAACTCCACAAACAGCATATATTACAAATAAATACATAAAAAGTCCACCATAGTGAATAATAAGAAACGGAGTGCAAAATAAGCAGAAAGAAAGAATTATTACCAAAAATTGTTCCAATATGTTGTTTTTTTGGTGAGAAAACCCATTTTCTGTGTCCTTGGTGACACTTTCTTCGCCCTCTAAAATGGTTTCTATTCTTGCAGGAAGATCTCTTAATGAATCTTCTCCAGAGTCAATCTCGTCTTTACATGAGAAGCAAATCTCCCCGGCCGGGAAGGTTTGCTTCTAAAACTCTTCGCTACCTGAGAAGCAAACCTCCCCTATGGCCTCCCCAAACCTCCCCAGCCGAGGAGATTTTCTTCTCGGTCGGGGACGACGAGTCAAACTCCTCGCCACCTGGGGAGGTTTGCTTCAGAGTCGCGGACGGGTCAAAAAGAAAGGAGTCAAATTCGTCGTAGCCTGAGAAGCAAGCCTCCCCGGCCGAGGAGGTTTACTTCCGAGTCGTGGACGAGTCATAACGGGTCAAAAAGAAGGGAGTCAAACTCATCGTAGTCCTGAGAATCCATACTGAAAATTCTTGCTATAAAACGGTGCTGAGGTTTGAAGTGCTAGTTCGATATGAACTGGTGTTTTGAAACAAAAGCATTCATAACCTCAGTCGTTCTTTGATCTAGAACCGCATGTCAGAGATGAGGTTATAGCTACAATGAGCTCACTGCAGTTCAGGGGAATGTCTTGCTTCTGCTCATTGCTATGGAAACGATCAGATCAGTTCTGCTTCGATCAAACTATTAACCCTTTGCAACGGCTTCACTTAAACATTTGAGGTGCCACGACAGATGTCGAAAGTGAGGAATGGGAGTATTGAACTGAGCGACTAAAATGGATTTCCAAAGTTGTATGGAGTCGGCATGTTTTGTTTTTTTTTATCTAAAGAAAAATATACTTTTTTTTAATAAGCAGGACTGCAAGGATTTCTTCTGTGGTGAGCACTGGCAGGACAAAAGTTTTCCTGAAAGAAAAATGTGTTTGTAGTTTTTATAGTTGATGCACTGAACAGGGAGTGCGCAAAAATCAAACTGCTAGCTACAACGAGCCAGCGGTCTGTATTATGAGTGTATTATAAGCCTGACGGCCCGTCCCACGGTGTGCGTGTGTGTATATATACATATATATATATATGAATCTGGTTCTACAATTATTAAAGTAGAACCAGATTCACTGTGAGGGCAGGAATACAGAAAGCATAAACAATCACTGAAGCTTTACATTTGGAGTACTTTCAATAGGAACAATAACATCAGAGACATCATAAACACTGTGAAACACCAAATTCTACGAAGTATTTTTGTGTAGTTTCTACACTTGAAATGAGACAAAACTAATTTACAAGTAAATTTTCAGCAAGATGTTTTAAGTTAAAAATCCTTGAATATTGATAAAAAGTCCTACTTCCATTGGCAGATTAGATCAAATAGCAAGATATTTTTCCAATGTTGAATATATAAAAATATCTCACATAAGAACTAGAACTTTTTAATCTTAAGAAATTATTGACCTAAAACGAGCTCCTGTATTTTACAGAAAAGTTACTTACAAGTAGGGGTGGACATTTATCGTATCAATCATTTGTCATGATAAATTCCTTATCAGAATAAGAATTTTGATT
>CAEGAD010044180.1:0-24018 GCA_903067055.1 Poeciliopsis paucimaculata
TCTATGTTACATGACTTTGTGTTTTTATGTTTGTATGATGTAAAGCACTTTGAAATGCCTTGCTGCTGAAATGTGCTATACAAATAAAATTTGATTGATTGATTGATTAATGTAATTAAAAATTACATCATCAGACAGATCACAATATAAAGTTAAGTGAAAATTCTGGTATTTTAACAATGAAAATGACAAAAATTAATGTAAGTAACAAAAAAAATTAAATCAGGCAAAATATTTTTTTTTCTGAATCAGTTTCTTTCAAAATAAAACTGATGAAACTTTTAACAGAAACTGCAGGTACGTTTCTGTCTGGTGAATTTCTGGTTAAAACATGTTTGGTTTTCATTCAGTGGGAAGAAAATCCAGAAGTTTTACTCATATAAGAGTAGAAATACAAAATAACAAAATTACTCAAGTAAATGAAAAAGTACAGCGTAGTAAAAATGCTCATAAAAATACTCATAAAAATAAATTATTTCCAAAAAAAAAAAAGTTACTCAAGTCGATGTAACTAGTTACTGCCCCTCTCTGCTCTCTTCCAAGAACCGGCAGGTTAGAAACCCAGGAAGCAGATCTGACTCTGGACCTGAAGGCCGAAGACTTTCAGTCCCACATCGGTTACGGACAGATGCCGAGCCGCCCGGCGCTGCAGCTGAAAACCGAGCAGAGCTGTGACAACCGCGTGACGCGATGCAACCCTGCGCCCTCTGACCTCTGCTCCTTCCCGGACTCCTCCGCTCAGCTCCGACCCGAAGCGCCGACCTCCTCCTCTGGGGAGCCTCCAGCCGGCCTGCAGGGGGCGCCGGTGACGAGCAAACAGGGAGACTGTGTGCTGATGTTTGAGGAGGTTGCAGCGAGGGAGAGTAAAGGTGAGATGGAGGAAGAGGAGTGGCGACAGCTGGCTGGAGAAATAATCGAGCTGAGCGACGATGAGACATACATGGAGGAGGAAGATGAGGAAGATGATCTGGTGTGTGTGGAGAATGGCGCGAGAGACGAAGGGAGCAGGAGCGGCCTGGTAAACACGGTTTGTTGCTTAGCAGCAGATTAGCATCACACTTATGATTAATTGGATTACAAAAGAGATTTAAAAAAAAAAGGAAGTTTTGAGATTAATCTGACATTTTCTAGAATTTTTTTTGAGATTTCAGAGTTTGAAAAGATAAAAATTTGCTAGAAAAATGTCTGGTATTAATTTCAGAAGTTGTCTAGAAATAACATACACATTTCTAAGTTTGAAAGCAAAAAAATACTTTTGGAAAGTTTGAATTTGACTTTTGGAAATTTTGTCAAATCGAAAAATTTCATTTTTTGAAAAAAAAAATTCTATAAAATTTTACAAATTAATCTACGAATTTCAAGGGTCTTTTATTTATTCATTGGCATAAATTTACTCTTTTTTTCTCTCTCTCTCTACAATGACGTTTGTTTTTCTCCTGCAGGTGAGCAGAAACCAGCTGTCGTGTAAAGCCTGCTCTGCTCCGCTCCCTGCAGACCCGGTGGCGGTGAAGCGACACGCCGAGGCTCACCTGACGGAGCTGGGCCTCTGCCGGCTATGCGGCGCCTCGTTCCCGAACCGGGCCGCCGCCGTGACACACTCCCTCTCCCACGTCGGCGTTCAGCTCTTCTCCTGCGAAATGTGTCGGCAGGAGTTCTGCAGGCAGAGCAAACTGCTGCGCCACCACCACCAGACGGCCGCTACCTACAGCATCCCGCAGGGGGCGCTGATGAGCAGCGGACAGGGCTCAGAGCTGAAGTGTGCGGTGTGCACCAAAACCCTCAGCAAGGACTTCCAGGTACATGTTAAAGATAGACAAGTGAATATATTAAGACAAAAATTTAATGGGTTTTTGTTGGAGTTTTTTGTGACAAAATAAATTGAGAAAAATGTTCATAGAAGTATACCGTGTTTTGTTTTTTTTCTCAAACATCTGGATACAAGCAGACTATTTCTTAAAATGATTTTTTCCCCATAAGAATAAGTAAAAAAGACACAATCAAAATAAGATTTTAAAAATTTAATTTATCAAAAAAAATTTAATTAATATTTATTAAAATTTTTAAACAATTTTAAGTACATTTTTTTTACATGTTTTGCAAAATTCTCACTTTGCTTGTTTTTGTACTTTCATTTGGGTTTGTACTGGGTTTGTATTATTCAATTCAAAACGCTCCCGATTGCAACGTCAGCAGAGTTTTCCCCGTTACCTGGCAACAAGAGCACATTTGGTCAGCTGGTTTAACCACTGCATCTGATATACAATGGCTGCTGGAAAAGACAAGTGTTTTGTTGACTTACCATCCTTACTATTCTTGTTGGTTGTGCAGGAGGGTCCACTTCTGCTCTTCAATTTGCAGCCACTTTAAACATTGAGTTGGGGGCGTGGCCAGGAGAATTTGGATTTAAAGTGATAAGACACGTAAAATGGCTCATTCTGACTAAAATCTCTTTCTCCAAGAATGATTTGTGCAGAAAAAATGTAATAAACATGCTTTATGTCACTCTTAGATCTATCTTAACCTGTTCAAGGAACCATAATGGGTCACATTTAAGGCTTTGTGGTTATTTTTGTGTTTCTGTTCCTCCTCAGACGCTCAGAGACCACCTGCTGAGCCACGTGTGTCTGCAGACCCTGACCTGTGGGGTCTGCCACCTGCCTCAGCTCTCTCTCTGCTCCCTGCTGTGGCACACCCTCGCCCACCTCTCTCTGCCTGTCTTCACCTGCCCTCACTGCGCCTGCTGCTTCGTAGAGCGCCTCCTGCTGGACAGACACATGGCAGCTCATGCCGACGAGGCGGCCGCTAAGGAGAAGAAGCGTCTGGCGCACAAAGCGGAGGAGATGCATTGCTTCCTGTGCCCACAGACGTTCGTTTCCTCCTCTGCCTTCCAGCTCCACCTCGCAATGCACACCTCAGAGTCCCTGAACGACGGCGGCGGCGGCTGCCTCGGCAAGCGGAAAGCCGACCACTCCCTGGAATGTCCTCCATCTTCCTCTTCCTCATCTCCACGCGACGTCAGCGGCCTCTCGAAGATCAACCTGGGTTTGGGGATGGCAATCGGCTTCAGCGTGCCGGAGAAGCTATGCTTCTCATCCGCGGCGGGGCAGGACAGTACCGCCATGGACGGGGGCGTCCGCGGGAAGTGGTACCGCTGTCGCTACTGCGGCAAACGCTTCGCCCACTCGGGGGAGTTCACCTACCACCTGCGGATCCACACCGGAGAGAAGCCGTACCAGTGCAAGGTGTGCCTGCGGTTCTTCAGGGGCCGATCCACCATAATCTGCCACCTGAAGACGCACGCCGGCGCCCTGATGTACCGCTGCACCGTCTGCGGACTCTACTTCTCCACCCTCAAGCTGGTGTCGTCGCACATGGAGCTACACAAAGGCCACCTGCCGGCCGACTTCAACATCGAGCAGACCTTCATGTACAACGACCACTCCAAGGAGCCGCTGCTGCCCGCCGCCGACGCCTGATACACTGACGACACTAAGAACAGAAGATTTCAGATTAATCTCAGAAATTATCTGCAAAAACATGGATATTTCTGAGTTTGAAAAGTCATAAATTTACTCAAAAAATGTTTTTTAAATTGATTTCTGAGTTTGTTTTTTTTTAGTGGAAATTAATACATTTTTTTATTACTATTTTTTATTTATAATGGCCCGTCTGTTTCTGCATTTTATCCTTTCACCCATTATTCAATCAGTTTGTCCAGTCAATCGATTCATTTGTTTGTCTGTTTAATCATTTGTTTGCTCATCTGTTTGTTTATTTATCCATCAGTATATCAATTTGTCCCTTTTTTATCCATCAATGTCTGTTTGACCGTCTGTTAATCCATTTGTTCAGCTGTTCATCCCTCATCTATATTAGTCTGAAGGTGTAAGCGTCAAAATTAACTGCAATAGAAAAGCAAATGCAAGCAAAGAAATGTTGCAGCAGAAGAAAAAAATGCCACAAATGGCGAAACAAAAACAACTGAAACTACAAAATGTCATAAAACAGAAATGCTCCAGACCACTAGGGGGCGTCAACCACCAAATCAGACTGTAAAGATTTTATGATTTAAATTGCATGTCCAGAAGAAACTCTAAGAAAATGTGCATATTACTTTATATTAATTTTACTTTATTTTTTCATACATGCAGTCTTTTATCATAATATAGAACAGCCACATATACACATAGGTAATGTTGCATACTCTAGACTCCCCCTAGTGGCTGGGATGATTCTTGTTTTGTGCAGCAAGTTTGCAACATTTTAAACCTGCTATTTTTGCTATTTGCAGCATTTTCACGTTTTCCTCCATTTTCAGTGGTTGCAGCATTTTCTGTTGCATTTTTTGATGTTTGTGTGGTTTACAGTTTGCATCATTCATCAAATAATTTTGCTAACATCTGACAAATTAATTTTTATTTCATTTTTTTCAAATATATATTTAAAAATGTACAAATCTGTTCTGGGAACTCTGGTGGGAATTTTGACTCGTAGCGAGATTTTTCAGCAATTAATTAGTCAAACTGTTTAAAAATTACATTTTGAATTTTTTTTTTGTCCAAAATAAAACCACTTTCAGAGCAAAATTAAGAAACCGTCAGAAAACATAAGCTATAATCAAACACGTTTTGCATTATCTGGCGGATCCATTGTCGTAGTTTGGATGTGGTTTTGTACTTCTGTGTTTGTGGAAGGAAGAACAGTCAAGTTGCACTTTTAGGGTCTGGTTGAGGTGAAAAGCCAACAGAACCAACTGGAATATCTCATTTCTCATGTGCCTGTTGAAGAATTAAGCATGTTCTTATGTGTGTGAATAAATTCTTTAATTCTACGTAAGACGTCGGTGAACATTTGACCTTACAGGCCAGTCAGGTTCAAACTGAAGCTTTTTTATCTCTGTCTTTATCAAAATTAATCTTTCTAAAAGTTGGGTTTTATTGTCAATGAGTGATAGTTACACTATTATTAATATAGCTCATCATTGTAGCATCCAGGACTAATGGTTTTCTTATGTTTTTGTTCGTGTCCTAAAGTTAATTTTTTTTAAACTTTACATTAAAAGTGAGAGAATGCGTTTCTTATATATTTTTCTGACTTTGCAGAAAGGAATTTGTTTAGAATGAGGAAGCCGTTCATACTGCAACCGTCAACACGTTTCTGTGGTAAACGCCTGTATTAACTCATATTTATAGATATTTATTGTTTTTATGCCTTTATACTTTTCCATATCGCTTTGTTTTAAAAATGAATAAAATTGATGCCTCTAGGAATATTGTTTCTTATGATTAATCGCCGTTTCGAGTGCCATAAAACCAATCTGTCATCAAATTTCTGCAGATGAACTTGTGGAAAAATGCTGCTGACCTTTGACCTCTTTAGAGCCTGGTCCTTTCCTGCTATTGTGCCACCCGTGAACCGATGCTCCTCTTCCCCCTTTTCTTTCCTGCTTTCTTATCTTCTAAACTGTTGAAACATTCCAGAAATTGAAGTTAATGTTATAAAGATCAGTTGAATGGCTTGTGAAAATAAACACTAAGCTTCCTCACATGTTGCTCAGCATCTTTGATCTCTCCAATAACATTGAATAAAGAGCAAAGTTTTGCTTTCAGGCTCACATTGTGCACCTCAAAACTTCTTTATTTTTCTGTAAAAGTGAGAGAATGCATCTGATGGAAAATAACAGCTAAATAAATTTTCAAACCAAAGAAAAATGTCAATTTTAAAGGATAATTTCATACTTTTTATACCTAAAATTAGCCTGATTACAATACAAATTGTTGGTAATACTTGCTTCTTGGCTAAATGCTAACATCAAGTATAGCACTTAATGTTAGTATAACTTGTAGTGTTAGAAAATTATGCTATCTTTCACATAAAGATAGCATATTGCTGTTATCAAAGTGGATTTTTAGGTAATAAATGAACCTAAAAATCATTTATTTTAGTTAAAATGCTAAAGTTAGCATTTTAACTGATAAGTTACTTTAGTTTGTTCAGTACACGTGCTAAATTTTATCCAACTATAAAACATACATTTCAGTTAGCAAAGTGGAAGAAGCTACTTCAGTTTAGCTAACATGCTGCTGTTATTATATGCTAACCTTTTGGCATTTTTGAGAGAATAAAAATTGCAATTAGAGTGAAGTAAAGTGCTACCTATTCAATTCTATAAAAATAAAAAATAAACTTTTATTAATCCCAAAAGGAAACTAAATGAAACTCATATATTCCAAGCATCTTAAAGAGTAGTTGTGTATGTTATTCTGAGAACAGGAAGGAACAACACAAAGACTGTAGGACATGTTATTAGCGCAGTACCATAGCAACATGTCCTAAAGCCAAGCAGAGATGCTGAAGTAGGAGATATAATTGATGGGAGAGACAGTTTGAACTGTTCTTTGGTCCTGCTCTGCATCCATGTAGCCTCCTTCAAGGTTAAAACATGTAATTAAAAAAAACTTATTGCATCATCACTTAAGTTAGGCGGATATCAGCAAAAGCTAATTACCTAACTTCGTAGAATTTCTGAAAGCTACGTAGACGTTTGCTACTGTTAGCTAACATGCTAATGGAGCATGTTAGCTAATGTTGGATAAAATGTTGTACTTGCCGCTAATGTTATCTAATATGAGTTCCATCTTATTCTGATATGTTTGCAAGTAAAACAATTACTAGCAAACATAGTAAAATGCCAACGTTCTAAATAAGAAGTAAAAATGCTAAATACGTACTTTAAAATACTTTTATCAAAGTATTTTAACATAATACTTTTATTAAAGTTTTTTTTTTTTTTTTAAACTAAGCAAGTTATTAAGAAGTCTTTTAAAATGTAATTAATTAACTTCAAAATAAAAGGCTTGTTTACTGCAAAACCACATTTAAAATCATCTAAATGTTCAAGAAGTAATTTTGATGGCTTTTCAAATTAAAGTTAACGGAGCCTTTTCACAACGAAGGTGAATTATTATAAATCTATGGTCCAAATTTCTGACTCTTAAGGCGTGGACATTAAAATGTCATCTGCAGTTTTTCTACTACACTGTTCATGTTGATTACAGATTTTCCAATTTAAACAGAGACGGTCAATGCTTGAAGTGTTTTTTATTCCATATACACAGATCATTACCACATCAGAAATGTTAAATAAGCATATAGTGATGTATGCCATGATTTTATCTGCAAATAAACAGCTGTATTTATTATTTTTTTTAAAGTTTAGAATCTCGCAAGGTGTCTGACTCTTCAGATGTGTTGTTTACACACATTCCTGGTGTGGCAATATTCTTCCTCCTGTGTTGGAAGATTACAGACATTGGCTCAAGGTCCCGTGGGAGCTGAGCAGCTTTGCAGGAAAAACAAATATTTCCTGCCCTGCTCTACTTAAAATTGATGACATTCATGCACGGATAATAAGCAGGAAGTGGGATATGAGAGGAAGTTGTGTCCATTAGTTGCCTCTGCTAAATGGCAAAGTCCAGATTTTGCTGAAATAACTCAAAATGTCTGATTCCTGAAGATCTTTTTCTTATGACCCGACGTCAGACTGGCTGGTGCTCGCATTACTCATCTTCCTCTGCCTCCCTGGGTCTTCTTTGCCCCCATTGGGAGTGTTGGGCTTCGGTCCCACCTCCACCTGTCCCACCATTTCGTCTTTGGGGATGTAGCTTATGACAGTGTTGATCAGGTTGCGGCGAAAGCTCTTGCTCAGGAAGTTGTAGAGGAACGGATTGGCGACGCAGTGGAAAAGCGAGAGACCCTGCACCACAATGAAGGAGAAGTAGAGGGCTTCCACCACGTTGCAGCTGAACATGAAGGGGTCGAGATCGTCAATGATCATCAGCAACATGACCAGGTGGTAGGGCAACCAGCAGGCGACGAACACCAGCGAATACACGTGGACCAACCAGACATCCCTCCGGCCCTCCACGTCCGGGGCGGTCCTGACCGCCCGGGCGATCAAGACGTTGCAGGTGATGATGATGGCCGCCGGGCCAAGGAACTGGAAGATCGTACAGAGGAAGGCAACGGAGACGAACCACTCGGTGAAGTTGTGTTCAGGCAGCATGTAGCAGCCCGGTTCGTCCCACTCTAGGATGTCCACATGGACGTTCTCCAACAGGGCCAAAAACAGCGACAGCAGCCACAGACCCGCGCAGATGAGCCACCGCTGGCGGCCGACAACGGGGAGCAGTGTGGGCAGCGATGGTCTGGTCAGCGCCAGGTAGCGCTCCAAGGTCATCAAGGCCAGGAAGAAGGAGCTGCTGTAGAAGTTCACCACATAGATGAGGTTGGTGACCTTGCAGAGGAAGCTGCCCCACAGCCAAACCTTGTCCAGGGTCACTTCCATCATGAAGAACGGCTGGATGACGATCACCATCAGGTCCGACAGGCTCACGTTGATGATGCAGAAGAGGACGCCGCTGGCGGAGTGGCGGCGCCGCCAGTTGACCCAGACGACCAGGAGGTTCTCCAGCAGGCCCACCATGAAGATGAACAGGTAGATGAGGAAGAGGGCGATGCGCCTGAAGTTGGCGTCCAGCTCGATGGTGCACTCATAGATGAACCACGGCGTGCCGTTCAGGAAGTCCAGCGAGTGGTTGTGGTCGAAGGTCATGGTCTGAAGGGAGGGCAGAGGAGAAATGCTTTATATCTGGACTCAGTTTTGGTTTAATCAGAGTTAATCTGATTAAACGTTTCAGACGTTATGCAACTGCAGGCGCTGGAGGGGCGGTGAGCGTACCGAGCAAAATGTTAGGAAAATTAACAGGTTTAATAATGACCACACACTGTAAAAACTCAAAGCATCAAGTATTTTGGTCTAGTTTCTACTGCCAATACCTTTGAACAGTTTTAAAAAACACAAAACAAACTCACAAGTAACTTTGAAGTAAGATATATGGGCAAGATATACAAGTCAATAATTCCTTAAAATTGATAAAAGGTACTAGTTCCATAAGTCGATAATTTCATTAATAAGACATGACGCATATTATATATAATTAATAACTAACTTACTATATGTAGTGAATTAGTTGTCAATACTTTAATAATCGATTAATCACAATTAATTACATTTGTACTAAAAACTAAACAAAGATACTTGGTAATATTTTGTGTTTTGTGTAGTTCTTTCCTGCTTTTTCTAAATTGTCATCTAATTTTGTACATTTCAACAACTGAACGGTTTAAAATAATGCTAACTTCATGCAGTGTAGCAGGTTTACTGCAGTTGAAACCTGCAGCTTTGAGAAGTTTTGCAGTTATAATGCAACTTTATGTAGCTTTTTTCTGAAGCTTTAAACATCTCAAAGATTCTGTTCAGTCCATCAGCTGAACATGGAAAAAGTGTTAACCCCAAAAGTGACAGAAATCCAAAAATGTGTCTTCATTGAACAAGTTCATAGTTTAAAGAAAGTTTAAAAAAGCTCAGGCCTGTAAAAGGCAAACATCTGGAAGACACTAAAAACATTAAGTAGGGATGAAATCTATCCCTAAAAACTAAATTCACACAATAAAGCATGGTGGTGGCAGCATCATGCCCTTGAGATTCTTTTCCTCAGTAGGTAAGACGAACATAGAGAGAAACAAGTAGTAATCCTGGCATCGCATACAGTCAGAGCTAGTTTAGGTCACAGCAGAATGGCCTAGTCAAAGTAAAGGCTGATCACAAATGTTCTCACATTGAGCTTGAAATATAAAAAACAAAAAATAGAAAACGTATCTAGATGTGCAAACTGGGTATCCGCACCCAACAAAACCTGCAGCAAAAATGGGATCTTCAGACTGTTCAACATATCGATTGCAACAGCATGCCACACTTTTCAGATTTTCATCATTTTCTGTTGGTTTTATCACATAAAATCCATTTCCTGGAAATGGCTAACAGATGTGACCTTTTACACAGCAAGAACAAAGTGTTCAGTTTATCATGCAAATGTTTTAGAATACTTGAAATGATACAAAGGAACTTTTTTGTAAGAAATTATCGCTCGTTTTAAGTAAATATGTCCTTAATATTGCTGAAAAATAAAGTTCAAGTCCCACTGGGAGATTATTTCACTTATAATAAAACATTATTTCCATGTTATAAGTGAAATTATTTGACCTAAAACACGCTGCTATGTCTTGCTGAAACGCTACTTGTAAGTTGGTGCACTTGAAATAAAACAAAATTACAATATTTACACAAGAAATTAGACAAAAATACTTGGTAAGATTTTGGGTTTTTTGCAGTGAACAGCTGACAACCAAATCTGCACTACAAAAACACAAAATCTTACCAAGTTTTTAGTGCAAATATCTTAGTACATTTGAAATATGTTATCACTAACTTACTAGTATCTTTTTAGTAAGAAATATGAGTTTGTTTTAAGTAAATAATTTCTTAATATTGATGAAAAAACACTGGTTCCACTGGTAGATTATTTCAGATTAAAAAATGGAAAAAATATCTTGTTAGAAAAAAAATTATCTGCTGGTGGAAATATTACTTTTTAATCAATATGAAAGAGTTATTGCCTTAACACAAACTCCTATAAAAAATTCAGTGTTGTGGTCAGATTTTAAGCATTTTAATGAACATAAAACCTTTTTATCCGATTGAAACATTTCCAAACATAAAACTTCATCCTACCTTTTTGTGAAAGCAGGTTTTCTGGATTTAAACTCGTTCTTTCTTTTTCCTTCAGCAGGTTTTACTTTTCCTCCCTGCCTGGAGCCGACGCCTTCCAGCTCTGATGCTTCGGACAATCTGAGGGATCAAGCAGACGGGAGTCTCTGCCCTCCCACTTCCCATGAACACACACACAGATAGCTGACGGGACATCCTCAGTTAGCGATGAGAAGAGGGACTGAAGTCCAGGAAAACTCAATAAAACTGATAAAATGTCTGTTTAGCCTTTTTTCCCCCCTTTATTTTGTCTCTTCAGAGCAGAATTTATCCAAATTTGTCACTGCTTACATAATTCACCTACCATGTATTTTAAAGGGTTTGTTTGTTATATAGCAACACAAAACAGTGAATAAAAAGAGAAAAATGTATATGCTGATGTACATAGTCATTGTGCTTTTAATGAAATTATTCAAAAGTAATTTTGGTCTATTTTCTAGTGGAAATATATTACTATACTTAAAATATGACAAAAACTAAATCACAAGTAATTTTTCAACATGACATAGGAGCCTGTTTTAATATTGATTAATTAAAAAGGTATGCGTTTCCTTGGCAGATTATTTTACTTACAAGACATTTTCCCCATAAGTGAAATAATCTGCCAATGAAAGAACGCAGAGTTTATGCAGAATTTTTAAGATTTTTTTTTTATTTCAATGGACAAATAAAAACAGCAGAAAAGGTAAAAAATCTTAAAAATACATCTACAGAATTCACACAGGTAACTTCTGAAGGTAATTTTAATGGACTTTATTTAGTGGCATTATTATGGGGACTGACATTGCTCTTTTATTTTTTTAATAATATCCCTCCAAAACAGGCGAAAGTTTGTGGTTGTAAATTTACAAAATCAGAAATAATTTTAGTGGAGTGTGTAGTTTTGCAGGATACAACAAAAGTAATAAAAAAATCATAAAGGCAAGGATAAAAACTACTGGGGGGACTCGATTAAAATTTTAATCAAGTTGTTTTCAGGCTGTGTTATTAATCACATTTTAATTGAAAACCATATATGGAAAAAATAAGCAACATTTTCAACTTAGAAACAGTGTAGCTCCAAAACTAGTGATTAAATAGACATAAAAGCTCAACAGTAGAGATATTTATTGTTTTTAATCTGTTAATTTATTCAACCATCAAACTTCAGCAATTTAGCTTTTAGTGTTTCAGTAGTTTTGTTGGAAATGTGAATGCCAACTTTAACATTCAGCTGCTAAAGTTAGCATCTGAATGCTATGATAGCTTCGATAATGTGCTAAGTAAGCACAACAGTCATTTCCAGTGTCCAATCAGATAGTTTTCAGAAGGCAAGTTTCTTTAATGAGACTGATCTCATTGGCTATTGCTGTTGCTTGCAGATGTCGCTAGTGCGCTAGATTTACAGCCGTACCACAAACACAATACAAAGGTTCCGTTTTGGACTTTTAAGTTAAAAAAATAATTATTGCGTCAATAATTAATTCAATTAACTAATCTAAATTTATGCGTTAAAGTCTCAAACCTAATGCAAACCAAGCAGAGTAACTAAGCCAGCTCTGATTTTATGGGAACTTGAGTAATTTTCAACCAAATTGTTTACATTTTGTCATTTTAATTTCACATTGAAAAGATTCAGAAAAATCAGGCAGAATGAAGGTATTTTATAAAGAAAACTGCGTGTTTTTTTTCATGACCTTGCAGGAATCTGCGGCAAAGAGGCACAGAGTCCTGACACGAGAGAACAATGCCAGGAAGCTGACGAGCTCAGAGCTTCAGCGGCCTGAAGGGGTCTTTAACCTCGAACCGGCTGATTTAAACTAAAGTTTCTCCTCTGATTGAAGACGGTGGAGCAACTCCCCCTGACTGAGCGGAGATGGAACCGCTGAGCTCAGCATCCCATGAAGATAACGCAGAAACATTTGTGTTGGCTGAGTCCCAGCCTGATTAATGTGGACGAGACTCCCTGGTGTTCTCACTGGACCCCCAGATCAGCAGCTGACTGACCCCGCCGAGCGCTCCCCTGTGTCTGTTCCGCAGTCATCCTGCCCGGAGGCCATTGAGCAACTCCACTCAGCCTTTTGGTGCAACAAGTAGGAACCTGTCAGCAGATCTGCTCTCCTCCGATGAAACGGGAAGGAAGCGGTCAGCAGAAACTGACATATCCCGGAGAACCTCGCTGAAGAGGTTTGGGAGAAAACCACAAAACTGTCCGGGGGCGCCGGGCTACAGAGGGCGCCGGGCTACAGAGGGCGCCACAGAGATGATAGAATAATTATTTCTGGACGGGGATCCGGAGAAAGGAGCAACGAAATGCATTAAATGGTAGCTTCCGGGCTACTTTAGAAGAATAACAGCACTGTTATTGTTATTTTTTTTACTGTTTTAAT
This sequence comes from Poeciliopsis paucimaculata, assembly GCA_903067055.1. Lineage (NCBI taxonomy): Eukaryota > Metazoa > Chordata > Actinopteri > Cyprinodontiformes > Poeciliidae > Poeciliopsis > Poeciliopsis paucimaculata. The sequence goes on from CAEGAD010044180.1 coordinate 13,039, forward strand.
GTCTGGAGAAATGTGGCTAAGCCTTTTTGGGTCTGATAGTGTTTAATTTTTTCTTTTTTTAAAGTCAATTACATTTCTAAATTTGAGAAGACAAAAAATTGTTAAATAAAAACAAAAATTTTCAAATTAATGTAAAAAATTTGCTAGTAAAAAAAGGACATTTATAAGTTTGAAATTATTAAGATTTGCTTGAAAAAACACACATTTTGAGGTTAGTGTCAAAAATGTTCCAGAAAAAAAACAACAACAAAAAAACAACAAAAAACATCTGAGTTTGAGACAGAAATTTTCTAGAAAAACTCAAATTTAGATTAATCTAAAGAAATGTTGCATGCAGGGGATGAAAAAACAAAAGAAAATTTCTGAATTTGAAAAGACAAAAATTTGATAAAGAGCTCAAGTTTTGAGATTAATCTCAGAACATTTCTAGAAAAAAACATGGGGGAAAAAAAACATGAGTTTCAAACATTTTTCACTTTCCAAAATTGGACTGAAACTCAGAAATTTACTATTTTTTTTCTCCCATAAAATTTCTCAGCATTTCTCACACATTTTTGACTTTTTAAATTCAGAAATATCCTTTTCTTTTTCCTAGAAGAAATTCGAGATCAATCTAAAAATTTTTAGTTTTTTGGTGGAATTTTACTTTAAAAAAAAAAAAAAAAATCTACAATGACCCCAATATACCATTGTATTAACTTATTTTAACAGAAATACTTCAAGTAATGCTGCATGAACTCCCTACTAAATAAATCCCCCCATGTCCGATAGGTGTCTCTGCGCATGTGTGCGTATAACGCAAACACGTCAGAAAGCACGTTATCCCCCTGGTTATTATGATCAACCTGCTACAAACTAGACACTGCTGCATCGTCAGAGGCAGCTTTAGATGGAAATGATCAAGAATGAATGAATCACTTAAACTTTGTTTCTCTGCACAGCATGTCTCCATTTTCCACCCACTTTGATTTTCTGGTGACCCCGTCAGCAGATTCTCCTCTTACAAAACAACAGTCGGTCAGAAGAAACTAATTTCCTGAAAAGAGAGGCACAGACCGTGTTTTCCAATAACTGGATTACTACATTTTTTATTTTCCTAATCAACACAAGTACAAGTTATTGGGAAATGTAATCTCTTCGCCAAACAGTCCACCAATAACTGAAAACATGCCTGTGTATGGTTTTATTCAGGGCTGCAGCTAACGATTATATTAATAATTGAATATTCTATAGATTATGATGATCAATTGTACAAAAAAGGCGCATTTTGCAGATTTTTCGTTCACCACTGAAACTTATTTTATACAATATTAGAAATACACGAGAAAACATGAACAAACTCAATTCCTTTATGAAATAAACATTTTATTGTCTAAAATGTAATAAAATAATATTTACACTTGATCATTTGTAGCAAAGGCTGCATCAACATTTGAACAGCTCAACCTCTGGGGGTGATACTTTTGTCATTTAATTGGATACCAAAGGCTATCCAATAGGATCTTTTATTTTTAGAGAATTTGAACCTGGAAAACTAAGATTGTGCTAAACAATGAGTTTTGGGTCGAACATATTTGCAGATAAAAAAGATTTTTCATCATAAATGCAAAATGTACACGTTTCTTGAACGGGTTTGGTTTAATTATGATTCTTGAGAAAAGGGACAAAACAGGTCCTATGGACAAAGCACAAAATTTTAACAAAATAATTTTTTTTCAAATATCTGATTAAACTAACCTGGACCATGTGAGCACAACGTGTGTGAGCCTTAGCATTTATAAAACGTTATTTGTCATATTTATATACATAAGCTCGAGGAATAATTTTAAAAAATTGGGGGAAAATTTTGTCCCACTTCTCAAGAATCACTGTTACTTCTCTGAATATCTTGTATATTCTAAAACGGCAAACTGCATGTTTTAGTCTGTACAGCCTGTCGATCGTTGACGATTATTTCCGTAATTGATTAATCAAACTGTTTTAGGCATAGTTTTATGTAACAGAAAACCAAGTAATGTAGATTAATAATTAGCAAACCGTTAAGGCAGCTCACCATATTTCCATAAATGAATGTTTTTGTATAAGAAACTCCAGACCTTCATTTTTAAAGCTAAAGTTCATGACAGGCTGTTTACCTCTTCTGTTTGACAATACGCAAAAGGAGGATCAAATACTTATCTTCTGTTTTTAATTTCAACATCTTGAAATAAATTTTAATTACCTGATAAACCTAAAATGGCTTTTTTTTTTTTACAGCTCCATAAAGATGCAAAATACTAAACATTGCTTACCAACTACACTATCCATCTATGAGTGTTTTCAGTTTTTAGAAACCATGAATTTACCTTTATGTAAAAAAAAAAAATCGGGATCACAAGGGTTCTGTGTACAGGTTACGCCGCCATCTAGTGGTTACACACTGTAAATATCTGAAACATGCAGAAAAAGAAACTAATTTCAGCTGTGAAAAGCTGAAATCAGCTGCTTCATTGCATAAAATTTGGTCTGCTGGAAGTCTAGATATCAAATGTTCATTCAAGCATATTGAAATCAGAACAAAATGTTTATTTCTCCTTAAATTCAAAGAAAAAATAAAATAATATCACTATTTGACAAAACTGAGTTTTTAGTGTCAAAATAAAAGCAAAAACAAAGTTTACAAGTTTAATACGTTGCCCCCTAAAAATAGTTTTGTTGCATGTAAAAGCCGACACTTGCACATTTTTACTCTAGCTTACAAAGTACATGAAAAACACATTATCCAGACACAAAAGGAAGAAGTGAAAATCATGTTGAACAGATGATTCATTGGATAAGAGGAATGATGTCGGAGGAAACGTTTTACAACTACAACAAAAATCCACAACGTTCCTCCTCTGGACATTTAAAAACTTGAGGTATTTCTAAGAGGAAAGTGTCACACGAAGTCAATACGGACTCTAAAAAAAAAACCACCGGCAGATCCAGAACTCATTTTTACCAGTCATCAAGCGCTCGCACACATTTTCCAGGGAAATACCTTCCAATCTTTGTAAAATAAAATTTGGTCCAAGAGCTAATTTGCAAAAAATACATCATGTGCAGCTAACGTTTAGACGAGGCATCGTACAGACGAAGTATCTGCATTCATTCTGCCTCACCTGCTGTCAGGAAAGCTCAAAAACCTCACTGTGTTAAGGCCAAGCTGATAAAATGTAGTGCGACTCTAGAAAGTATCACCTAATTTTAACCTTGAATCAGAATAATAAAACACACATTTGCCACTTAAACGCACAAACCACCACACTGTTCAATCAGAACCAGGATGGAGACCCGGCAGCCCAGAATCTGGACGGGTCTCCTCACAAACGAGCTCCTCATTAGTTCGGACGCTGAAACAGTTGGAAGACATGTTCACAGGCTTAGATATGATTGCTCAGTTTCCATCACTCTGACAATATGCTACAAATTTAGCTAAAAAAATACAACCCCCCCTTAAAACAAAACAAAAAAGGGCAGATTAATTGGCAAAATGTAAATATCTGCTGTGATAAAGCTTTTGGCACTAAGAACTACAAATACTTGATTCGATGGATGAATGTTTACTAAGAGCTGCTTTATTCTAAATGACAAATCTACTACTCATTTAAAGATTTAGGGAATAATTCTGGGAAACTGCTTGTGTTTCCACAAACTAATGGTAAATGTTTAGTTTAGCATAAAGACTGGAAGCAGCAAACAGCTCAGCTCTGTCCATAATTAACCAGTTCTGAGTAGCTTTGACTCTTAAAGGTTATTTTTGTTTTGGCGTCTGTTTTCGGTTAAAATATGGTGAGATTGGAGGTTTGAGACATTTCTGGGAACAAATACGCTCTTGGGCTTCTGTTTTTAAGCTCCATGTTTGGCTCAGCTGTCAGAAATCCTTCAAGATTCAACCACGAGCGATTGATCGTACTTCACACAATCGTAGGGCTTCGTTTCGACTGAGCAGTTCATCTGTTATTTGTTGTAAATCCGAATCGAATCAAATCATTCCACAGTTATATTAAGCTTCGTTGAACAGGCTAGGATGGATCACAGAACATGTTACGTTGCATATGCTTTACACAAAATCATTTTATATAACACAGTTTTAGTCAGAATGAGCTGAAAATGGCTGCAAACAGATGCACAGTCATACAACCGTAAATCTTTGAAAAGAAGAGGTGGAGCCTCCTGCACAACCAACAAAAATCCAACAAGTGGCTTCTGGATAAGTAAACAACTAAACACTTGTCTTTTCCAGCAGCCATTGTACAGTGAATACAGCGGTAAAGCCAACCATCCTAGAACTTTGGATTGCAAGTCTTGCAAGTTAGGGTCAGGTATTATTGTCTGATTTGGGATCAATAATATTGATATTTTGGATATCATCACCATACCACTCAGTGGAAACGAAGCAAAAGAGAACATCCAACCAGACTCTCCAAACTAGAGCTGTTCCTTTTTAAAAAGCTAATCTAAATATTTATTGTGCATTGACTATTTATCATAACTTCATTTATTTACCGTATTTTTCGGACTATAAGCCGCTGCTTTTTTTCCATGCTTTGAACCATGCGGCTTGTAGCCTGGTGTGGCTTTTCTGTGGCTTTTTCTTCAACCACTAGGGGGCTCTGTAGCAGGAAGTGAATCATTGGAAGTCAAAACTGGAAATCAAAGAAGAAATCGCTACTTATCATTTAGAATAAGCACATGCTAGCAGCAGACACGACAGAGAAATGTTTTCAAACTCATACCCCTTCATCATTGAAACCGTCATATGACGCAGCTTTTAAGTTGAGGGCTATGGATCTGGCATACAGGAGGGAAATAGAGCCACTGCACATAAGCTCGGCTTGAACGAATTCGCAGTTCCGCGGTTTTTCGACGCTCTCGGAAAACCAAGAGCGGCGGAGCCCTGCGTCTCCAATGGCTACCAGCGGCTTATAGCCCGGTACGGCTTTTACAAGTATGTTCCCAGTTTTTTAAAAAAAACAAAAAAACAAACAAACTTTGGCTTATACTACATAGTCTGGAAAATACGGTATTTTAATGTTTGAAAACCAAAATGGAAAAAAAAAACAAAACAAAAACTCAAACCCCCATCAGTTCATGATCAAAAGTGCTCCCATTCCCCACACACACTAATGTTCCCAACAGTGTCCAATACCTAAAGAAATATATATATATCTTTAAAATAAATATATGCATCATAATGCTAGAAGTTTTGACTTGTCACCTAATTTACATATTGATCCATGTGTGCATACTAGTGTTGATCTACAGTTGAAGGCTGGAATGACTTCTGGCAGCGTCCGCAGGCGGAGGCTTAAGCGAAAATCTTCGAGATGAAGTCCCGAAAGCGCTTGGCGTACTGCTCAGGATGAACTGTGGAGATTTCAGCCCCGGCCTGCGGCGGACATAAACGGGTCAGAATCAGAGCGAAGAGAAGAGCGACGCGAACGGTCTGTATGCTTTTCTCACAGCATAATCCAAGCACTTTTCAGGCATTTTCAAGGTAAGTTTCCAGGACCATACTAACCATAATCCAAACCAAGAAGAAGACAATTATGCGATATAATTTATTATTGTTATTAATTATGTCTTTTCATGCTATTCTACATTCCCGAGCAGGAAAAATGTCAACTAAAACAAAAACTTACGTTTTGAAAAGTATCTCCTACACACCTTATAATTTAATTTAAAAATCCCCAAATTTTAATAACCATGAAATAAAGTTTTTTTGATATTTTGTATGTTAATCAATTATATTTTACGGGTTCAAGCATTTTCAGGTATTTCAAGGACCCGTATGAACTGTATGAACATGAGTTTATGAAGAGAACATGAAGAGAACGATTGACTCACCCCGTGCTTGACCGTTTTTGCGGCGTGAGCAGCTTTCTTCTTGGTGTCGTATTGTGTGAGAACATCAATCAGGCCCATGAAGTAGACCTCCCTCTGCGGGGCGCCTGAGGTTAAAACGCAGGAAAAGTCAGCTGGGTTGAAATTCACTTCTGATTTAAGATTAACGATTAATCATGATTAATCAGTTACGGAAATAATCGCCTAGTAATTTAGCAACCAATTAATTGTTAATTGGAGTAGGATCAAAACAAGGCCATTCACTGAAAGAACACACTCAGAGCAATAACCAAGTCAAAACTGTTCATATTATTTATATGTATGTTGCATTCAGCATATTTCATTATATCCAAAACTCTTCAAGTGGAATCAAGTTTTAGCTTCGCCTAGTTTGCTTGCATCTATTAATGTATTTCTAACATTGTTTAAAAAAGGCCTGGTTGGTTAAAAGAAAATCTGCAGAATGTGTCTAATTTCTATCTGATTAACCGATTCATCAATTACTAAGATAATCATTAAGTACAGACCTACATGATTCAAATATTAGAGATGTAGATGCTGAAGCTCAAGGAGAATATGATCAAGGAAAAAGAACCAAAAATTGTGGGTTTATTATAGAGCAACAACTAATCGATTAATCTGTCTATAGATTGTTCTAGCGATTAATCCAATAAAAAAAAAAATTGGCAGTTCTGCAAATATTTTAAGTTCTTCAGACGTTTTTATACATAATAAATATATTAAAAGCTGCAAATAAACAAGTCAATAAGAAAAACATTTTATCGAACCCTTGATAATTTATAGGAAAGGATGCATTTTCAGTTTAAAAAAAAAAAAAAGTTACCTACACATACTCTGTGGATAATTTTTTTTAGGATTAACTGATTAATACTTGGATAGCAAAAGGTGTTAAATAATATTTTTAACAGAAACTGTACCTGGTGAAGCTAAAACTATCCCGTACATTAGTACGGGGTAAAACATCTTTGAAAAACAGTTTTTTTTGTTTGTTTTAAATGCAGTATATTTTGTACAGTTTTGGCTGAATTATTGCTCTGAATAATTGTTCTTAATGGCTTTTTTTAAGAGTGTATGCTTCACTTAACGATCAGTCGATTCGAATATCAGCTAACGATTAAATCAATTTATCACGATGAATCTGATTAATTGTTTCAGCCCCTGTTTATTGCATGCATCCACTCGACTAAAGCTTACTCCATCTAAACCTGCAGTTAACACGCCAACTTTTTCACCTGGGCAGCTCCGGAGGGCGTAAACATCCACGTAGGGGTCGAACTCGCCCGGCCCCAGAGGCTTGCAGGACGACATGTAACCAGCGATCCCTTCAGGAGACGTTCCGTAGGAACCTACGGCGGGGCCCGGAGCCAGCCCATTCTCCGACTCGCCTTCCTCCTCGTTGGACACCTCCCCGCTCTCCTCCTCCTCCCGCTCGGCTCGGCCGATGTCATGGATGCCGAGCAACAGGCTGTAGTCCATGATCTTCAGCTTCACCAGGAACTGGAAGAGAGGAAATAAAATGGTTTGCTCAGAGGATTTAAAATAAAACATGAAGGGAAATAAAAATCAGAAACAGGCAGTTTTGGTTTTGGATTGGGATTAAGGCATCACTAATCGATATTAGAGTGACTGGGACAGGAAGGTAATGTAATTTCTAAACTTAAATATAAAAGATACAAATAAAGTGAAGCCAACAGTTTTCAGAAACAGTAACATTTTACCAACAAATTACAGAAATATATCAACATCCACATTAAAATCTTAATATTTATAAATCAATTCCAAGTCTTGATAGAAATTCACAAATCTGCTCTTACTTTTATACATTATTTAAAAAATCTCATGTATGGAACAGTAAGATCATCAGTGGTTTGTTCTATGGCATTTTATTTTCTTAAAGAAATCCTTAAATCAAACTAAATAAACTAGCTAAATTTAGGGCTCCATGTTTATGTTTCTGTGCTAATTAAGAGACTTTTGTGTGAATTTGCTTTGTTCCTCATTGTTTTGCCTAACACTGTCTCAGTGCTGCCATCTGTAGGTCAGGCAGCGGCAAAGCAGTTGAAGTCTCCTGCTGTGTAAAACATTTAATCACATATACAAAACCATGTCACTCACACACTCCTCTTAAAATTAAGATTATTTACCTTTTAAATCAAATCTTCTGTATTATTCCATTGACAGTTTTATGTTTTTTATTTGTCTATGATTAAGAGCATTTCTGGTATGATAGGATTATGATTTGTGTGTTTTTTTTGTTGCTTACATATTTTTGTTCTAGTTCCTCAATATTTACCATGTTATCAGTCATGATTGTTGATTGTTTTACTCTGTAAAACTGTTTTCTGTGACATTTTCTCCATAAAAATTTCATTTTAAAAGAAATTTAGTAAGATCATAGTTTAAGTTTAGTAAGATCTAAATTTCTCCATTTAGCAGATAGAGTTTCCGATCTGACATCTTGATCCTGTAAGCGGCGCTCTAGCTTCAGTTTTTTCCTCCTTCTGCTGTAAAGTGGAGATAATTATCGGCTTTTAAACGCTCACCTCAACATCTCTGTTGAGTTTCTCCATGAACTTCTCCTTCTCCTCGTCTGTCACATAAACCTTCTGCATGTTGTTCCTGAAGTCCATGTCCTTAAAGGTTGGAAGCTCTTTTTCCTTCGCATCAAACAAATGCGACAGTTCAGACATTTTATACATAACTTTAGCATGAATCGATGCTAAAAAGATATGCTTACCCTTTCTTTGTCACTTGCTTCACGATCAACCAGAGAGCCCTGTAAACAACAATTTTCTGTTATGAAAATGACATTTTAACCATTTATTTTTTTACTTTCTTTAGTCAATGACATGCAAGTATTTGAGACAGCAGAATGTCTTTTTATTATTTGTTTAAACCCTTTGTTAAATCAACAGAAAACTTGGTGTTTTTTTTCTGACTTCCTCTTTACTTTATAAACCGGTACGGTTTGAGCCAACGCCCAGCGGTTCCTTCTTACCTTCAGGTCGTACTTCCTGTGCACCACCAGCCTGTGGCTGAACATGTTTCTCATGACGATGAGGTACGCCTCCTCGCTGTCGACGCTCACCCGGTACATTCCCAGGAACTGGGGCAGCAGCGTGCTGCCGTGGCACTTCACAATGTGCTAAAGGCAAAAAAAGCAGCCATTTTAAACCATGTGCATTTAAGTCACTTGAACTGATTCAGCTCTCATTACACACACAGAAGAAAAATGATTTAAAAATGGAGCAAAATCAGGAAGATCTTGAGCATAAAATGTTATTCTAACTGAATTGGCAAATGCAGGACAAAATAAAGGCTGGTTAGGATTATAGAAATCACTTTGCAGAATTTTTCCAACTTTTTAACTTTACAAATTTACACACAAAGCATTTCCTTTATATTTGAGAGAACTGAATATTTTATAAATGTATTCGAAAAGCATCTCAATACAGTTTGCTAGAATTCTGTTCCATTCCTCCTGATTGATTTTTTCTTTTAGCTCTGCCCACTTTATGTCTTTATTGTTTATTTGCATGTTAAGTATAAACAATAACATAGTCGTAGCTTATTTGCAATGCAAGTCTCCCGATGGGCATTTATCAGTATAAATCAAGTAATTGTTGCATCAATGTTTCCAAATGATATTCTTTGTGCATTTGTTGAAGTGCAACTGTCCCTCCTACTGCAAAACATACCTCATGCTTTGGTAACTTCAGTTTTAGCTACATCAGAAGACAGGAAATGTCTCTAAAATAGCAACATTTGCTACATTTTCAGCTGATGCAGTTTTCTTTCACACTGCTCTGTGTCAAACAAACCGAACCCCTTGGAAAACTCATTCCCCTACTCGCCTGTGGGGGTGTTGCACCAAAAACCACTGAAGGAAGCGACAAAAACATCTGAAGACGACAATGAGCACAACTTCCTTCTAGAAAAATGGAGTGGCGTCAGACTTCAGCAGTTGTAAAATTTCTCTTTTATCTTTAGTAAAAACTGAGTCATTTCTCCCATTAGCACTTCTCCTTTGTTTGTTTTGGTTGTTCGATTGCACATTCACACCTCCACAAAATAAACTGGACTTTCTAGACAAATGACCTGGAGTTTCATTAAAGTAGACTAAACAGGGCTGGTGTGAACGCACCCTAAAAGTTGTAGCAGTAGTAAACCAAGATTCATACAAATCAGAGGGTACAACAAAAATGAAAACAATAAAACAGCTCACGATTGGTTTGACTGTGGGAGAAAATAGTAGTTTGGATGATGGAGGCTCAGTAGTTCCACATACAACAATGAGATCTACACATCGTTTCCGTTTCCCCAAGGAAGTTTGCTGTGAATGCCAACATCCTCATTCTCCAATAAAACAAAGGCCCAAAAGCCAGATTCAACTGTTTCCACTTCATAGCCTGACTTAAGAGATCCGCAGGTCTCAAAAATCTGCAACAAACACAGAGCAAAGAGGGAAACCTTGCTCATTTCCCTCTGACTTAAAAATAGATGACCATTTGAATATTTTCAAAATACCAACAATTGCACACAAGAGTATTTGTTGCTGGTCTAGTGACACAAAGCGACAACATTCAGCCTGCAGGGGAGATTCAAATCCAACTTTAAAAGCCTGACACAATATCTAACATGTAGAAATCTACATTTTCACAGCAATAATATGCAGCAGCATCCATAAATGATCCTAAATCTCTACTCAATCCCTAGATTGAGTAGGGATTTAAGAAATGTTTAGGAAGAGTGAAAAAAAAAGAAAAAAAGAAGAGGAAAATGTCATTTAAAGCAACCATAAGTTCACAACACTGCACTCTAAAAAGCATTTGTGTCGATTTTGTGGAATGGTTTATAAATAGGCCTGTCACGATACCAAATTTTGCTGAGCGATTAATTGTCTCAAAAATTATTGCGATAAACGATAATATTGTTTGAAGACCTTTTTACACTGATTTAGTGGAAATGATGTAATAATGCATGCCAAAGATGGATACACTTTATTTTCAAAAGAATGCTGGAACTGATAAACAAAACAACCAAAAACAAAAATAAAATGGATTCTCAGTCTCTATCAACAAAAAATGTACTTGG
>CAEGAD010044185.1:0-11965 GCA_903067055.1 Poeciliopsis paucimaculata
TGTGATTTGTCCCTGACTCTGCAACTACGTGATGAAGTGTTCAACCCCTCCCTTTTAGAGTTGCAGAGACAGTTTGTAATAGGGATTCTTAAAGCAATAAAAAGAGAGGGGCAGGCAAATGTGGTTTCAGAGCAGTAGGAGATTTGTAACTGAAAGCACATCTCTGTCTGTTCTCCTCGCGAGTAAGAAAAGAATCTAACTCTCGTCTTTCCTGTATTTGTTTAATCTGTGTTTTAATAGGTGTTAACCCTGACACTTTGTTACCATTTTTTGAAGAATTAAATTGAAATATTTCTATTTTTGAACACTGTTTTTGTCCTCATTTAAGTTTGGTCCCTCACAGCATACAAAAGGGACAATAGCAGAAATTACTGTGCTATTTGTGACATCAAAATTAAACTCCTTTGACATTTTACCCTGTTTCTGGCTAGTTCCCTGAGTCATATGTCTCTTTGACATCTAAAATATGAAAGAACTGTCCAAAAATAGGTTTGGAAGGCGCTCTTTGTGTTAGAAGGGCTTTAGACATGAAGAATGATGTGAACTGATTAGGACGAAGAGCTTGAGACAGTATGTCACACAAAGTAAAACAAAGAAGTCTCTTCGGCTTAACATAAAGGACATTTTATTGATTAGGCTGTTTTTTCACAAGATGACACAATTTTCCAAGATGTGTCATTTGATGAAAATGGTTGGATAAAAAGAATCACAGCACCATAACTCTCACATAGAGACTATTTTAATGCTGCTTTCTTCACAGCTGATGTCACTTGGATTGGATGTCATTTGGCTTTATTCGTCTGCTATGTCTTGCAAATCATATCATATGTTTTGTACGTTTTTCTAATTAATTACCACTAAATCTTTATTCTGTCATACCTTTCACAACATGCATGTTGTATTTCTTTTTAATGAGTAACCTGTACCGAAAGTTTGACTGATTAGTTTTATAGTAAACAATGTCATAAATAAATACAGATTTTGTTTTTGGGGTATTAGGTTTTGTTCCCTTCAAGTATTTAAAAAAAGCAAATGCCCATGTTAGGCAGGTTATATGGTCATAATAATCACAACCTTCTATGAGCGTCTTTATTCTTCAAAAAATGTAAAAAAAAAAAATAGTGTGGCATCAGATTTTAGTGGTTGTAAAATTTCTCTTTTGTCTTTGGTAAAAGACCACAAACCATTTCTCCCGCTAGTGCTAAACTCGCTCGTTTGTTTTGGTTGTATTTACCCAGAATGCCCTGCGCTGTAGTCCACCAAGAAGTTTCCATGTGCTAGACCTTAACAGGTTCTGTGAAAGAACTGGTTTACTTTTCAACTGCCTAAAAGGCAAGTTGAAGTCACGTCATTATAAATATCCCATTTAGTTAGTGTTTGGCCCTCCACCTGTTTGCTGTAATTTGTTCAGGATTGAAGGACTGAAGTGCATAGAGGCAGTTTATCCACAATAATATTATTCATCCCAGTATCCCTGCAAACAAACCCCCTAATACAACCACCGTAATTTATTACCAACATGTTTAACAACCAAATGTGCTTGCATTGGAGCTAGATTTATTAACTCCAGGTGGTGATATTAAAAGACCATCAGTGATAAAGAACATAGTCGGAAATAAACTTTTACTCATTCAGAGGAAAATAATCAGCCGTGAACACTCCTATAGGCAGTTTATTTTGAAGTCTGTGAGTGACTTCAAAATAAACAGGAAACAGTCAGTGTTATTCAACATTTTTCTTGCTGAACTGACTTTTACTGTCAGGTTTTATCATTTTAAAACACAATTAAAGTTTTAAGCATGATGATCACAGTGCATTGATTGGCTGCTGTGCTCTACGAATCTCAGACCCTCACTTTTGAAGAACTGTGACAACCATTAAATGTCAGCCACTTGTCAGGGAACCTGACCAAGAAAAAAACCTTTGTACAACCTATCTTCATAAATATCTAACTGCTACTGAGACTTTATCTGTTGCTGCATAATAATTTTTATGCGTTTTAATACATCTCAATGAGCCCCTCTTAGCTACTGTCTTCAATTTCATCATATGTTCTGCCAGAAGACAGAAAAATGGGCACTTTACAAATGTTTCTCTGCAGGATAATAATCCAAAGACATAATTCTGATTCATCCTACGGGGAATTCACATCAGGAGCGACGCCAGCATGTCTCTTAAATTAATATGCATCAGCTGGCACCTTCAACACACATTAGACGCAACAATCTGAAGTGTGCACAGACTCTGCAGATTACTGGATAGTTTAATTACATATGCTTATGTCAGATGCAAATGCGACAGGCAGGAAAGGGAACGCTGGATGATGTGCCTAGAAGCGTCAAGAGTTGCATGTTTGACAAAAAAGTGATAGGGGTGTGTTTTTTGATGAAAATCTCACCCTATTGACCAGAGAAAACCTACAGTCTGATCTGAAGAAAAAGGAACCCAAGATAGGACATAAACATTGGGTGACCTTGACAAGACTTGTTCAAACTTTTTGCCCCTTAAGCCAAAGTCGTCAGCCCAACAAAAGGTTATTATTCAAAACTATAATCACCAAAAATATTGTAATTTGCTATTGTTAACCTACTCATTAGTAAACTAAGCATGATCTAACCTACTTAAAAACACAAAGAAATCCAATTTTAGATCATAGATACATCTTCAAATGTTTTTTTCACTCTCTCCTTATTAAATAAAAGCTGATTGAAGAAACTGAAACAATATTTCTTCTATTCTCTACAATAAAAACAGAATGGTCCCTGGGCTCACTTTCATCACCTTTGATCTAAACAGAACGTAAAATTTTAAAGAAGACGATGACATCATACTATTGAAACAAATATATTTTAAAGGGTTTTTCACATTTCAACATCTGGTACTCGATATGAGCTCTTGATTTCACTTTAAAATAAATGCTTACTTATAGTTTTAGATGATTTGCATAACATTTTTAACTATTCCAGCATTTGTTCCACAATCTAGAGACTTTTCTCTTGCAAATCCAAACTTCTCATCCAATTATCAAGTTTGCTAAACTTGAGATACCCGGCTCCATCTGTGCAAACACAGAAAAAAATATTCTCATAGAGACTAATTCTATATTTCAGAGAGCCATCATTAATGTTGATAGAGAAAGTAAAGTTTAGTAAAGATATACGGCATAAGAAGAGTAATTTAATCACCAGGCAGGAGCAAAACTGTTGGAAATGGCCCAAATGCATATGAACTGAAAGACTATATTTAATACCATATTCAGCTAAAAGTCTAATAAATGAGCAATACGGGAAAAGATAGGAATCAGTGCTGCAAAGAAAACTGCAGAAAATGTTCGTTTTTCATCTTGCAGACCTTTCATCTTTTTTTTTTTAAAGAGTAGAGCAGCACATGAATATGCAGAAATCTGTAGGCGAGGGGACATGAAATTGGTGCTGCAAGTTTCATTAGTGATTAAGAAGAAATTATTTTTAAAAAGATCATTGTTGGATTTTTTGAAAAAGAAAAGACCAACAATAAAAAGTCAAAGCAAAGTATTTAGATGCTTCAAAACCTTGAAGCAAATTGTTGTTTCTAACTACAAAGGAATACAGTGTCTGCACAAGAAGTCCTAATTTTAAGAGGTATTAGATTTCAAAGGTTATTTTTAAGATCTTAATATATAATATCAGATAAACTGAAGTTCCTAGACCCAGGAGAAGGCATTGAGTAAAACTGAAGCGTTTTGATCACTTCTGATTTCTTAGTGTTTTAAAACTCTTGGAATATTCATTTAATTTCTCTGTGTTTATTATTGTTGGGAAGGCATTGCTATTTTTCATCCATTTATATTTTGTTTGTTTTATTTATTTTCTTTTCTTTACGCATTTGGATCTATTTAGGCTCTTCCGTGCTGCTTCGTAGTTTTTGTGTCTGGCTCAGCTTCCTCTGTTTTCCTGCGAAGCACTTTCCTTGCCATAGTGAGCGAGGAAAGAAATTTAATGTAATTCTCCACTCTATCCTTTGCAAATAAGCTATTTGATTTTTACTGTTTGCATCTGCTACTTTATTCATCATGTCCTGTTTTGATCATTCATCCTTCACCCATGCCAAGTCCCTGTCAGTGCTTTCTCCCTGCTTCAACAACACATTACATGACAAAAATACAAAGGTATGTGATTTTCCTCTAGCAGAGCAGAGAAAAATTGACCACTTGCCTGCAAGGCCAGACTATAATCACAGCCTTTCAACCTTGTTTGTATTAGAAAGAGAACACTGGTGCAGGATTTCTCCCCATTTTTTGTCAAAATACAGATTTATTTCTGATTATTTTCACTTTCCATCTCTCTGTGTTCCTCCTCTCCTTTGTTAAGCTGCAGACATAATGATCTAAAGTGGTTTATTTAACTGATAAACCATTCCAGGGTAATGTTAGCCCTCAGATCCCAATCTGACAGCTGTGTGCCATCAGTGATCACAATCTGAACATAGCGCTGTTCACAGCGTGATATTCCGCTGTTATCTCATTAATGAATCACCATGCAGACTCTGCCCACATGTGCACTGAGTCCCAAGTTGAGACTTTAAAGACCGTTTAAAATCCTTTTTTTAAAGAGCAGCTGAACAAGAATGCTTTTTCTGCCGCTGGCACCGCATGAAAATGATTGTAAAGTGATGCGTCCTCATTAAATTAGAACTTGTTCACAGCAGAAACAGCATACCACGGTGATGGGAAAAGGAATGGTATCATAAATGTTTTAGTAGCAGTAAATAGTAAATGTCTTATATAGGTCTGTATTCCTGCTCCACTGTCCGCACCACGGACATATCCTTCAGCTTCGAGGCTCCTTAAAATGCAGCAGAAAGGGTGACACTGGGATAAACATTGTGATGAGTCACTTCATGTCATTTCAGAGGATCTATTTGTGGCAAACTTACTTCATGAGTGGGTTTCTTTCTTCATTTTTATACCAGTTGTTTGGTGTAATAATAAGCAGGAAACTTATTATTTGAGACAACATTAACTGTGGTTTGAGGTTCATGTGCAGGATTGTACATAAAATATCTGCAAATACAACTTGTCCTGCAATATAGCAAAAGTTAGCATATTCTCCGCATAGGTATGAATGTTTTATTACTTTGGGGCTTTTAATTGTGTGAACCATGTAAGATCTTTTAGACTTCAACCCATCCTTCCATTTTTGTCCCATTTCAAGCATTCCACTTTTCAACTATTCTGCTACCTCAATAAAACATTAGTGTACAAGCTAACATCATCTTAAACTCTAAGGTTAGCTAAAATGCTGTCATTAGCATGTGGGCTATCACTACGCTGACTAAAATGGGCTCTCTCCATTCAGTATGCTAAATGTAGCTATTATTTTAAAAATTTGGAGCATCTTTGAATGCTTCAACAACCTGGTGGTTGTAGAAACAGATGAGGGGAAATCTCAAATGATTTAGCTTTTTTAATATCTTTCTCCGTTTCATAAAATCACCATTGGAAAATTATGTTTTTTGGCCTTGAATGCTGCTTTTTGCACACCTAAAAGTTTGCTAACAAATGTCTTAAAACCCCCCACACCATTCACACTACACCAATAAGTTATACATCAAGATATATGTATTCTTGTTTATATTTTTCCCCCCAGTAAAATCTTCTCAAACCACACAAAAGCCACATCTAGATGGCCGTTGGGATACAGTACAATTTATTTGTTTCAGAAGCTTTGTTCTGCTGTAGAGACATGGCCATACCAACAAGATGGACTGAAAATAAAAAGCTGATTGTTGTGGCATTGGCTATCTTTTTGTCTGAGAGACAAAACAGCAGAGCTCTTACTGGAAGCATTTCCAACAGAAAATCATTTGTATTTTGCTGCTTAACCAGCTGGAGAAAACTTGAGAAGAAATAAAATTCGGCCATGCAGGTGAGGGCTTGATTATAATGGTAAGACCAGAGCATTTCACAGACTGAGGAGAAACTTTTACCCTACCCACAGTCTGAAGGCAATTTGTGCAACTCTCTTCTATGCAAATAATTGGAAGAGAATTTTTTGAATGCAGCAGACACCAACAACTAAATGTCCTTGCAGAAACATTGCTGTTTCTCATGCCTTGAAATAGCTGATCCTAGTGTCTGTCATGTTTAACTACTCTACTACAGGAAAGCTTAGTCAACCTAAAACAGTAAAATGTATTATTAGAGAAAGACAAAAGTATGACTGTAATCTTTAATGAAAACAGAGCTTTGTGTGTGTTGAAAACACAAGCTGATTGCCTTACAACTAGTACACAGTTAATGTTTTATCTTAAAATTTTTGGAGTTAACAGTATTATCTAAATTGCTTTCCCCTTTTGGAATAGAACAAAATGGTATCATTAGTTGCCTAAATCAAAAGATAACAGAATTAATCTGTATTTAATGTCTGTGTCAAGTGGTAGCAGGTGTTTGTTGGGATTTAATTGGATCCTTTATCCTAAGGTGCTAACAACTGCACAGAGTGAATGAGCTATTTTCAGATACATTGCTTCCCTATTCTGGACCATTGTTTTTGTGTTCATAACAAATAATTGTTGGATAATTTTGTCAGTTTTGAACTAGTTCTAGTATCTTGTGATATGTAAAGTGTGCAAGTCAGCAGCTGCAGTTGTATTTTCCTCCATTGTGTGCTGATTTTACAGTACGGTGCATCATGATCCTGAAAAAAAAAAAGGATTAAGGCATTCATGGTTAGATTAAAAGAATTAAAATGATTTATGATTAATTGTAAAATTGCTTTGCATGAATTGCTTAACTTCTAATGCGTTTTAGGTGAATTTATGCAGAGTAACATTTTGTCACTTCAGCTAATATCTTTGGATCTAATTAATGCCTTAATGAGGTTTTAGATTTGGGATGAAGTATAATCATGACTACTTTCTGCACCTCTTTACAATCCAGCTGTGTGCATCTGTCAGGTTTCTGGGTGTCCTTCATGCAGTGACCTGTTATACCACAAATAGAAAACAGATTTCTTCAAAAGGAACAGCTGTAAAAACATTGTGCACAAGAGGATATGCGTAGAAGCAATTGGGGAACAAACAGAGTTTACCACTTTCTTAACCACTGAACATAAAAAACAGTAGATGAAAAGTGTTTGAGAAAACGAAACAGAGATCTGCCAGCGAATCTGGAGGCTTTGGCTTGCCAAAAAAATATCTGGAAATAAATGTGGTGAACTGTTATCTTGGGATTTTAGAATACAAACTGAAGACAACATTGTTGTGTAAAGTTAGAAAAAAGCTAAAGCACACAGCTGGAATGAAATAAAGTCTTGCAGTCAGCTGTAAGCTTCTCTTTATTTATGCAGGCTACAAATCTGGTGGATTCCAAGATTCCCAATTGCATTTGGAAGCTGTTGCTGTATAAACCCAAGCTTTATTTGCAAGAGAAACAGCTGGTACAAAGAACATCCAGCTGAAACATTAAGAGTGGCCAAATTAACACCCGCACTCCATTAATGAAGTCTGATATGAGAACAGAGAAAATAGATTTTTCCTATTCAAAAGAATAAGGGTGGAAACAAAACAATAAAACACAACATTTGTTCTGGAATAGTCGTCTAAGGAGTGAAACCAATACAAGATTGTGGTAGAATGTGGAAGAAGTTATAATGAAGGGTTAACACAGGTCATGATCTAAAGTGTCAGACACACAAGGCAGAGTGATGGAAAGGACACTCATTACGGCCAGTGGCACTGGGTCACAGGCGTTTATAGACTAAAGCAGCTGGATAACTCCTGAGGTGGACAGGGATTCACTTTCTGCTTACATTCAGCCACAGAGATTGGGCAGTGCTTCACAGTATCATGAAAAGAGCCCCAAAACGTGAACCAAAAGCCATCCAGCTACATTTAGTGATAAACACACATGCTTTTGACCACAGCAAACTCAAAATCTGAGCTACAAATTCACTAAAAACAGAGTTAGAGACAAAACCTTTTTGTACTATATAACATGTAATAATCACTCAATTCTGTGAAATGGTTTGATTGTAAAGTACCCACATTTTGAAGTGATAAAGTATATGATTTTTGCACTCAGTTTTAAAATTCATTGAATCATGTAAGTCGTCATTAACTTCCTGCTGATGGCTTCAAGCTGTGGTCAGTTGTCTTTTCAACTGGGACAAGAAAGGTCGTCACAGTTGGCGGATGTATGGAAGGAGTTGAAGAGAAGGTAATCCTGGAAGAAAACCAGTTAGAGGCAAGGGTGAAAAGCTCACCATCTAAACATCTTCTAAATCTGCAGTAAAATGGATAAGAGATGCAAACAATTAACTGATTTTGATTCACGGTTTGCTAGATTAAAATGAGTTTTAGTGATTAATTAATACCTTAGACCTTCTTTTAGTGTTGTAGTTTGGCCTCCATCCAATAGAGGGTACTGCTGGTCATCTTGAAGTGAGCTAGTTGATACAGAAATAAAGATGGCAGGGCCAAATCAGAACAGAAAAGAGAAATGGTCCAAAAACAATTTGATGTGAGACTCTGGTTTGAAATATAAATACTCAACAAGCTCCTTAAGTTTCATGGCTTGACTGAAGTTGAAATTGTTAAAATATATTAATATGCTTCTTTTTTAAAATTTGACTCTTTATGTTATGGAAAGACGGTGAAACCTCTATTCAAGCAAAAACTTAGATTTTTAAGAAAGTAGCTGCTTATCAATTAATCAATAAGCTCAATCAACTTTAAACACATCATTAACTCATTAATTGATAACTCGCATCTCTAGCTTAGATGAAAGTATAGTCGTGTTTTGACGGCCTAGTCAAAGTTCAAACCTAAATCTGTTTGAGGATGAGTTGTGAATCAGTTTTACTGAATTCAAGCTACCTTGCAAAGACGAATGGGAAATATAATTTCAGTTTTGGATGGGCAAAGCTGGTGGACATAAAGTATTTACTCAGGGTGGCTGCATATAAATGTATTGTACATACAATGAAGGCAAACCAGTGTTTGTATAATAAATAATTAATCCCTGTTGCTGCTCTTGGAATAGTCTTGGATGGGACTGGAAAACAGCTTGCAAGTTGAAGAGAGTATTGCCTGAGGTCTAAATTCAGTTTTCCTTTGGGGGCATCAGAGACGCGCGTTTCCTCAGTGAGGTAAAACCGATGGAGAGAGAGGAGCCTCCACCACACGTCACATGGTGACTTGCTGGAGCAGCAGTCAGGTTGGCTGCAGTGGGTGCACCGTGGAGAAAATGCCCACCACACTATGAAGTGATTCATGACACATGGAAATGTGCTGCCACCTGAAAGTGGAGCTCATTTATTCCAGCTCCAGCTCTGCATGCGGCTCGCCGGCCACCACATCAGCGGGTTAACGGGGACCTCCGGAGCCAGCCCGCGTCCAGCGGGGTCTCTTCCTCTGCAGAGGCAGCAGTCACGCTCTCCAGGAGCTGGAGGAGTTATTTCTGGGAATCCTTCTGCGTGTGCCAGGAGCGAAGTGGGGATTTTAGGATTTGATGAATCCACCTGCCGCGGCTCGGGTTTTCTACCGGAACTTCAGGCGAAACTTTGCAATGATGTGAAGATTTGATCTAAGGATGCGCAGACATCACGGAAGATTCAATTGAACACACGTTGTAGCAATGTTTTTGAAAGCCCGACGAACTGTGAACTTTATTTTGTGGATCTTTAACTTTTTAATTTATTGTACTTGGGTTGAAGCACAGGTAAGAAACTGTTATTTGCCTCTGTTTTTCTTGAGCTATGGTAAAACCATGTTTACATCTAAACAGGAAAATAATCTTTATATATTTATATAGCTATAGATATAAAACAGGCCTTGAGTCATCGGAATAAATAGCCTCCCCTCACCGCTGCGCCTGTATGGAGCTCTAAAACTGTCAAAATAAAGACGTACTGGCATTAAAAATAGATACACAGCTAAAACAATACAACAAAGAGATTAATTCAAACATTTGCACTGACTTTATTCTGTAAAATAACATGGTATACGAAATTGAAAGTTAAAAATGTTAACATGATTTAACTCCAGTTCAACATTCATACTTACCTTCTTAATTGTAATTTTTAAAAATTTATTATTCATTTGTTTTTCTTTAAAAACATTTTTTACACAATGTTAATATTTTTTAAGTATTTTATTCTGTATCATTTCACATTTGTCTTCCCCATTTTGTGTACTTCTGTGGTTGACTAAAACCACTTAAATCAAGAAAAAATACATAGGCACTAAAATCTACAGCAGAAGATATAAACTACTCAAATTGTAATATTATATATGAAATACGACATATGTTATTGATTACACGGATGCTTTTACGTAAATTTATTTGTGGAATTTTTTTCCAGTTATTTATGCATTTCTAAATCATTTCAGCTTTTTGTTTACTGACAGTTTTATGGCATATCATTCATAGATACCATATAAAAACAACTGTTGGACTTCATTTTGACAGTCCTTTTTAATGAGGACTTTGAGACACATTTGCTAATCTTTAAAGCATCTTTTCACATTTTTACAGAGTCTTCTAGAACAAAAGCAACGCCATTAAATAAATTTGGAATCACTATTTTACTGACATTTGTAAATTAAGCACTTACCTCAGAAAATCCAGCTCCAACTCATCTTACATTCTGCAAATATGGGCTATATATGGGCTATATATGCAAATATGGGCTATATAAAAAAGAAAAAAGTAAAGAACATTAAAACAAATACAATCAAGGATGTCATCAGAGTACAATACAACACAATACGCACAATGTGCGAAAAATGTATTAATTTACATTAATACGCACCACACTGAATAACAGGCTTAAGTTGCTGTCCCGCCACTCTTTGGTTATGTTCACACAGCAGGCAAAGGCAATCCAAATCTGTTTTGTTTGCCCAAATGCGACCTAAATGCGGCTTTTTCTACGCAGTCTGAGCGACCCAATTCCAATCTTTTCACCGAAAAAAAAAAAATAAAATCTTGATTTGTTCGACTTCCATATATGGTACTAATCCTAGAACGTATCAAATTGTTTTCAAAGTGTCTGCAGTCAAACCAGTCATGTGGTGTTCTATTCAACTTTTAAGTTATTGATACGAGAAATACATCTTAATTCTGCTCCAGAAAAAGCTAGACACGGTAAATCAGGACATCAACAAAGACTGAAAGTTATGATTATGAAACTTCTGAACCTATGAAGGAAATTTGTGTCACATCACAGTCAGATCACTCCTGGTTCTGACTACACATCCATTTCCTCACTGAAATTGCAGTCATTACAACTAAAGCCATCACTATTAGTTGTGCTTTCTTTTTATTATGTTCCTTGATGATCTTGCAACATATTCCTGCTTTTCCATCTAAATGTTATCTGGAGCTCGACCTTAAACAAGTCTAAAGTCAAGTGCTTCTCTGAGGTACAGAGATAGCAGACACTGTTAGGTTGATTTATTTGAACACAGTTAGCAATGAGCTCCACAGGAAAAAAAATCTCAGGACATTGATGAATGGAAATTAGGCAAAATGGTGACACATGATGACGTGTGAATCACTGGATTTTCTGCTGTATTAGTCACTGCCAGGAGAGCTACTGGAGAGGTTCAAAGTGATTATTTTAATCTGCAAATTGGTTGTCATTGTTTTTGCATAGGCCTTTTTGTTCCAAATCCTCTCATAATGAATGAAAACAATGCTCCTAAATACTACAGCAATGTTACATTAGGGAATATATTCACTAAATAAATGTTACGTCCCCAAGGTCTAGGGGTTCAGGGACGGTAACATAAATTGTCCAGAGAGAGAGAGTAAGGGGGGGGTGGGGGGGGGGGAGTTTTATTACAAAAAGAAGGTTGCACAGAAACCAGTCACGGTACAACTAAACCCAAATTAAAACAAAAGGAAAAAAAAAGGAACAAATTCAAGATGGGTCAGGTGCAAATTAAAGTACAAAATGTCCAAATAGTCAGCCTAACATAA
>CAEGAD010044198.1:0-43121 GCA_903067055.1 Poeciliopsis paucimaculata
GGAAAACACTACAACATTAACAAAAACACTACAACATTAAGGAAAACACTACAACATTACGGAAAACACTACAACATTAACAAAAACACTACAACATTAAGGAAAACACTACAACATTAAGGAAAACACTACAACATTAATAAAAACACTACAACATTACGGAAAACACTACAATATTAAGGAAAACGGAAGAGGTATGTCCCAGTGGGAGACCTAAGAAATCGCTGATTGGACTACCGGTCTTTAAACTTTTGAACAGGAAGTTATTCTGGCTTTAACTTGATTTTTAAAAACATGAATGTTCTCGGTGAATGTCGTAGTGTTTTTGTTAATGTTGTAGTGTTTTCCGTAATGTTGTAGTGTTTTCCTTAATGTTGTAGTGTTTTCCTTAATGTTGTAGTGTTTTCCTTAATGTTGTAGTATTTTTGTTAATGTTGTAGTGTTTTTGTTAATGTTGTAGTGTTTTGTTAATGTTGTAGTGTTTTCTTTAATGTTGTAGTATTTTCGTTAATGTTGTATTGTTTTTGTTAATGTTGTAGTGTTTTCCTTAATGTTTTAGTGTTTTTGTTAATGTTGTAGTGTTTTCCTTAATGTTGTAGTGTTTTCCTTAATGTTGTAGTATTTTCCTTAATGTTGTAGTGTTTTTGTTAATGTTGTATTGTTTTGCACCTCAGGTCACCGTATAAGTGTCACAATCTGTGCAGCGGGACATCTGAGCTGTAGATCTGTGCGCTGCGCTCTGACACCAAACCCAGGGCCGTAACACACAACGTGGAGGCAAGGTTCTCAGACTGTCCTCACTGTAGAAGCTTGTCAATCAGGCAAACATATTCCCAGCTCCTATCAGGAACATTGGCACAGTGACTCCCAGCTATTACACGCTGGATGACTCAGTCTTTCCATCGCTAGATTGACTCTTAAAACCATTTCCTGACTGGAAGACTGACAGCAGAGCAACAGATGTGCAATGACAACTTCTGCAGCACAAGGGTCATTGTTGAAAATGCTTCTGGTAGGCTGAAGGGAAGATGGAAGATGGACTCTGATGTCCAACTCGTCAAGACTACGTTGCTGACCTTACTGCCACAGGAAAACCAGCAACAAGTCACCAGACCAGAAACTGGCGACTTGCTGATAAAGACTTGCAAGACAGAAGCTCACAGCCTTATGGGGAAAATGGAATAAAAACTGAAAACTTCTAATATATAAATATATGTTCTAACTAGGCACGCCAGGCAATAGCTCACTTTTTTCTGCACACCTTCCCAGTAACACCCGTCGACAGTCAATGCTGAGGGTTATCGCAAAAGAATGTAAATTAATATGTTTGGGGAGAGTTTTTCTGTTTTGTCTCTATCTTGCTTCCACAGGGCCAACATTCAAATGGCCATATCTTCTTCATTTACTTTTGATTTCCAAGTGTTTGACATTATTAGAACGCTTGTGACCGTGACATCCGCTGTGCCCATCCTGAGCATCGCACAAAGACCGTGAGAGGGTTAAATAACAGCTCCTTATGGGATGAACACATATGCACACCACTTTCCAGATTTGGAAAAAACTATAAACAAATTGTCCTTCCATTTATAGTTTGCGCTGCCTTGTGTTAAATTCAGTATCTAAAATCCCAACAAAAACACTGTAGAGTTTGTGGTCATAATGTAACAAACTGTGAAGAAGTTTAAGCAGTATTAATTCTTTTGGAAGACATGCGGGACCTTGCATGTGTACGCTGTCTGGTTTCCAGTGACCGGTTTTCGCAGGTTTTGAAACGGTAACAAAAGTTTCTCTTAACGGCAAGAGCTTGTGTCGACTATATGTGCAATAAAACAAAATGTGGCTCTTGTTTCCATCTGAGAGCAGGATGATTCCTTTAAGTGCTGACCTCGGTGGTCCTCTTTTGTCAACCACTAAAAGGTTACTTCTTCAGTGAAGCGGAGAAAATGTCCCTCTTCAAGTGGAAATTGGGTACACAAGGAAGGTTAATTGTGCAAGCTGTGACAAAGTGGCTGTTAGGATCAACGATGCATTCTGCTCCAAAAGTCCCCAGCGATGGAACATCCCCGTTAACCTCCAGCTTCTCCAAAAAGTGAGGAATTCTGCGGCCAGGACTGCGGTTGCTCTGGGGAGCTTCCAAAATGTCAGCTCATTTATGTGCATGCAGCGGGATTCAAAAACACATAGAAAAAATAAACCTATAAAACAGGAGCCTCTGAACCGCTAATGCTTCGGAATTGGATCAAACTCTTGCCACAAGTTTTCCACACCGCATTATTACTCGCCATTAAGACTTGCCAATGTAATGATGAATGTGATTATTTGGGAAAGTCATGGAGCCCGTTGGTGTCTTTGGCTTGCACTTTTACAGCGGAGAGGGGAGGATAAGACTGGAGAAGTCATCACCAGTGAGCCTCAACAACCTTAGCAGTAACCGAGGCTCGGCTTCACAGAGAAACGTCGAGTTGACGAGTCCAGATTTGTTTTTGTTTTGCTTTTCTTTTTTTTTCAAAATGGCATGGTGGGGAAGGCAAAAATGCACAAAAGTGGAAATGCTCAGTTGCTTTTAGCTTGAATTCAATTGAGTCTTGTTTATATTCCCTTCAATCATCTTCTAACAGATGTGGATGGCAGAAGTGACGGTGGAAATTAAACGTTTAGAAAAAGTAATATAGCATATCAACACATTCTTCCCATCTGCAGATTGTTGAAATACCAGAGCATCTCAATAAATTAGATAATTGAAAAGTAGCTTTTTGGTAGGGATTCACGGCAAAAAGCACATTCATTGCAGACAGAGTGGCATATTTCAAGCATCTTTTTCAGCTAGTGAAAACCCTAACGTCTAACATCTAATGTTAACATTAGATAAGACCAATATTTGACTTTTAGAGAAAAAGATACATTCTTTTTTAAAAGGTTACAGCTTTAATTCTTTGACGTTTTATTTGAAATCTCAGTCTATGCAGTAAAATTTCATAAAACATAAAAATATTTCATATTTTGGTTCTTAACTTTTTAATCATTAAGAAATATTAATGTTATTCAGAATTGGTTAATTGTCTATTGTGTATGTTACTAAATGTATCATGAACACGTTTTAATCATTTGACCAGTCTGACAGGTTCTATTAATACTAATGACACTCTAATTTGTTTTAATCTCAGTTTCCCGGAAAAAAAGAGCAAGAGTTTCTTAAAGAGACAGAGACCCAATTACAAGGCGTTAAATTACAAAGTCATGTTTGAAATATGGAGCGTTTTTCATATCAACTGCAGATTGTGCAAAAAACTGTTTTTATATGGCTGGGGAAAAAAAACAGAATACTACCCCTTTAATGATCCATTCGTCTGATTATGTTCACAAAAAAATGCACCATGTCCTACTTAAACACAGACCCAGGACGTTTTACAAAGAAAACATCTTTCCAGTTTCAGCGTGTAGCCTTTTACACACATAGTGCATTGCTAATCTAAACTCAACAATGAGAAGAACAAAAAGAAAAGAAAAATCCCCGAACTCATCAGAAGATGTGCCCGTAGTCACTACTTTCATTTTCCTTCACAGGAAACACAAACACAGACGACGCGTCAAATACAAGAAAAGCTTTTGTCACGGTGAATGAAATCTTAGCCAAACAACATCGGTGGTCTTTTTTATTCACGTTTCAACCCAGTGCCAAGATAAAATAAGCCTAACCTGTGGCGGTGCCTCCAAGGCTGCATTTTATGTACACATCTTCACGAAGAAAGAAAACAGACTCCATTGCGAGATGACAGATAACATTCATCTCTTGTCAGAAACTCAAGCGCTTTTCATTTCCCCCAGCGTCGACGGGTGTTGGCGTTTAGAGCACTGGGGAGGTTTTCCTCTGAACTGTCTATTTCCACTTTTTCAGCAGCCACTAAACCTTTCACTCTGACACAGTTGCACTTCCATGTTGTTTCTGCTTTCTTTTTTAAAAACAAAACAACCCAAAAACAAATAAGATTTCACTATAGCATCTTGCGTGGTTCTTTCTGCTGGGCTTGCAATGGACTCCCCGTGAGAGTTGGTGAAGATTACATGTCAGGTAATCGTTTTAAAATGGACACCACTTAATAGATCTAATGCCAGATAGATCTTATCTGGCATTAGATCTATAAAGTGGTGTCTTAGATCTTATCTAATGCCAGATAAGATCTATCTGGCATTAGATCTATTAGATCATTAGATAAGAGAAAAACTGGACAACACCACCACTTAGTATGAACCAACCAACCAACCAACCAATTGGACCCTTTTTTACATTCAATGTAATTATTTCCGGTATTTATTTTGCAGCAACTTCTTCTGTCTGAGCAGAAGAAAGTGCTCTTGTTCAACAACAAGACATGTTGAACCTTGGATCCTGCAGCACTCATTCGAATTCTCTCTATTTGTACAACACCAAAACCGTCCATCCATCTTCCGTACCGGCTTAATCCGTACAGGGGCACAGTTAACTAAACATCCATCCGTCTTCTATTCCAGTTTAATCTGCTGCTTGGTGCTGCTGCCTATCTCCAGCAGTCGGTGGATGACAGGCAGGGGAGAACATACACACCAGCAACGTGGAGTCAGGGGAAGCAGGCGAGGCCGTCGCAGCTGAAATATAAGCTTTTAGTCTGGATTTTATACACCTGTGCACTGATGTAAACCCCATGCAAAAAATTTTTTTAAAAAAAGGCCTGAAGCCAGGATAACAAACAAGAGCTTCTTGCTTTATTCTTAATTTTAAATCAATTTTTATCCCTGTTGGAAGAGTGACAAAGCCACGGGGATTGCTCTTTCTCCAGATGTTAGCTCTATAGACGTGTTGCATGTTACCGGTTAGCCAAGTTAAACACCTGCTCTGCTGATGGTCTGTCAGAGAGTTGGTGTGTGGGTCGCCTTACGTTTTAACTGGACAGAAACACAGAATTCTGCAGCACATTCGCATGTTAAGGCTGTCAAAGTCATGCTAGCATAACGGAGCTACGTCCCTCACTATTTATTTAATCAAACATTTTAACTGACGTATGATCCGAAACGTAATAAGGTGGTTTTTGTTTTCTTTTTCTTTTTCCTGGATGCATTTTACGTGTTTTCTGTCGGGTTTTCTTGTTTTGTTTTTTTTCTAAGAAAGGAGGCTGAAAACCTTTTGAGACCTGTTGACCCGTAAAGTATAGCATCAAAAAGAGTTAAAGGTGAAGAGAAGGTGCAAAATAAGATGCAAATGGCTGCTCACAACACTCAACTGTCCAGCAGCTTTATTGACCTTTGTAATTTAAAAGTAATATTTTTGTGCAAAGTTAATAAGAGCCGCTGTGGAGGGCCTGCAGAGTCAGATGTAGTTATTTTAGCTGCAGATTTCAGCCTCCGGTTTGAGCACATTCACATCATATCACGCTGCGCTTCAGGTCCCAAAATGACAGAATCGAGTCTTTGCTTCTCTCTGTCTCTTCCGTTCGATTCACTTGATCCTCCACGAGTTCAAGAAGTTTGTCATGAAGCCACCGCTAACATAAATTACGCTAAGTGGTTTTGCGAGGTTTTAAATATGTTTCCACCAAGAATGAGAAAATTACCATTTGCAGATATGTTTTTTTTTTTTTTCTCAACATAATGTTCAGTTTGGTGCCTGTGTGGCAGAGCGGCCCGGTTTCCACCACAACACACGGCTCCGTGAAACAGAGAGCCTTTTCTTCAGCAGTCAACTTAAATGGTTAATCATCGCAGAGTGTTTTCTGTGGAACGCAGGAATCTAGAAAGAGCTCTTACTCCAAAGGTTTAGGTTATAGTTTAAGATTTAAACACTCTAACATGTCTAATGTCGGCGCAGAGATATTTGCTTGTTATCCCCGGTCTGCAGTTCTTGGTATTAATCCTGTTTACTGAAAACGAAAAGCCAGATGAGGAAGACGAGGCTAAAGAGACAAGCCTCAAGATTGAAGTCTGGCGACAGCTTATTAGTTTCTACTGAACACGTGGACAAGCAAGAATTTCCTCTCCTCTGATTCTCTTCCAGCTGGTCGGCACAAAGAGAAAAATTCGCCCCCGTAGCAAAAGTCATGCCAAACATTGGAGGAGGTCACAAATGCTTTACATATCAGTGGCAGCGGGGTGGGGCTGAATACTTGGTGCAATCATGCAAAATATCCTAATGGAAAAAAAACCAGAGTAGTGAGTCACTGAGACGCCTGCTATGAAACTCTTAACACAAATGTTCTTCCTGGAACATTCTCAGCATCTAGAGCAGTTTAAGCTGTTTTCTGGCACAACGTCCCACTGAAATATTTGAGGCTGAGTTTTAAGGTCGATATTAATGTATTCACAAATGCCTGTTAGCTTAGAGGAGCTAACTTAATTCGCTTCTCCAAGGTAACGTAGCCAGCTTAGAGAAAACAACGCAAACCACATACTGCTCATATCTACTGCTGCCAGAACGAAAAAGCTCATTTATTTCAGTAATTCGATCCAAAAGTGAAAATCATGTGTCATAAACATGGTGGTTGAGGTCTAATGTTAATATTAATGTGATAAGAAATACTTCGAAAAGCTAACTTGGCTAGCTTAGAGATGCTTAGAGATTTAATCCCAGTTCCTGTTCCGGTTAATAAATTAATTTAGCACATATCAATTTCACACAATTTGGAACAAGGCTGTAACATATCAACACGTGGAAGAAGTAAAGCGCTTTAAATAAACGATATATAAATTTATATTTATTTATTTGCTCTGCAAGAGACCGTTTGTTTACACAGCGAGACGTTGCTAACGGAGTTCACTCGATGCATCATGGGATTGAGGAATTAGGTGGACGGTGACACTAACAATTTTAATAATAAACAAAGAAATAACGTACGTCTTTACTAATCATCCCATTTGTCTTAAAGAAGATATCTGATGCTAGTTTACCTTCCAGAGGAAGTTTGAGTGACGAAACCGATGATGACTGTGGCTGAGAAGAGAGAGAGAGAGAGAGCAACCCCTGACCTTTGGTGTGTGGGAAGGGGAGCATGTTACAGTCTCACCGCAGTGAAATAACATTCAGATGCAGATGAAGCGTGACGGGACTGACAGTGGTGGGATTGGTTGTTATTAGCGACAGCTAATAAAACCGTGGCTTTGATTTCTTTCCTTCCTCGTGCAGAATTCATATCTACAAACCCGTGACAAACGAGTCCATAAGGATTTGATAAAAACTACAGAGAATGAGTTGGAGTTGGAGATGGAGTTGGAGTTAAACTCCAACTCCATCTGTCAGGGTTGTGTGGAAGCTAAAGCCAGCAGTTTGATTTGATAGGGTTTACTATTGTTGGACCTTGTCTCGGAAAATGAAAGTGACCACCCAGTTCTCTGCTCACAACAAGGAAACCACTAAAGGGTTTTTGCACATTTGCGCTTTATTCTTCGTTCCTCCCAAAATTAGTCCTCTTCAAAGCGGGTAACTTTTATGAGCAATATGTTTTTGCGGATTTGTTCAAACTGTCACTGTGTCGTGACAGAATAATGTGACACAGACAATCCGGGAGAAACTGAGCTCCTCCACCTTTTGGATCGTGACGTAAAAAAAAAAAAAAAAAGTAAATTACGTGAACAGACGCAGGAAGAAAATGAAAAGTGTGAGAGGAAAAAACATAAACACAGTCCAGTTAGGTATTCGTAGTACAAAGT
Organism: Poeciliopsis paucimaculata; assembly: GCA_903067055.1. NCBI lineage: Eukaryota > Metazoa > Chordata > Actinopteri > Cyprinodontiformes > Poeciliidae > Poeciliopsis > Poeciliopsis paucimaculata. The sequence goes on from CAEGAD010044198.1 coordinate 7,675, forward strand.
ACTGAGAAAAAAAAAATAAAAAGGAAAAAAACCAATCAGAGGTAGGAGGAGGGTCTTAGCACTGTCAATCATCCTTGTCTACACGCTGCTCCTTCCAAGCTGCAGCTCCTTCCCCACACCTGAACCTGCCATGAATGCACAGGCTAGTTAGCATAGCCACCAATGACAGCAAATAGACGTTTTTTAATGGAACAAAAAGCTTTTTCTCACCCGTTTGGACTTTGAGCAAGCATGACTGACAGCGCTAAGACCCTCCTCCTGGCTCTGATTGGTTGTTTCTGATTGAGCAGTGTTTTTCTGCAGATGGCATTAGGACCACAGGAAGGCGGCAGAGATCAATTTATTCAAGACATAGTAGAAGTTTTGACAAATATGTGAAAATCATTTTGTTTACACTGCAGATTTAAACATTTCTATGATGAACAATTCAGATCAATTCTCCTTAACCATTCTTCGGAAATCTGTTTGCATCCTGTTACAGTTGCATTCAAGAAAACAACAACACACTCCTTCACATGTAGCCAATGAGAACTAGATTTTCTTTCACTCTGGAAAAAATACAAAGGTTGAACATAAATCCTCGCTATATTTCTTTCAATAAAACTTTCTCCTAACCTGTGAAATGTAATGTACCATTTGACCTTGTAATCTAATTGTCCTTGTGTTGACAATTAGTATCGTAGCACTGTATGACGTTTTTCATACATCAAGCATACATTTATGATTTAGTACCTTTTGTTGGCAACTTGACAGCTATAAACACACAGTTTGCATGGAACTGTAAAAATAATCAGACACAGATAATAATTTGTGGAAACAATACAAATATGGCTGTTTATTAGCAACATTAAAAAAAAAAAAAAAGCTTAACCAGTTAAAAATATCCATCAAGAACACACCTTCACTACATCTTACCTAGATTCCAGGTTCCTGTATTTATTCTGGCAGCATCTCCTTCGCTGCGCCGTTTCTCCCATGAAAACCCCCAGGAAGCGTTTTTTAAGACCTGCAGCAGAACGGCTGCTGCTGCAGAGGAGGAAAGCTGGACAGGTTTAAAGAGCACAGAGAGAAAGGGAAGGAAGGATGGGAGACTTGAAATGTAATTTTCAGAAAGGGAGTTTGATTTCATCTCGCAAGTATTTGGAAAGAAGAGAGAGTTGGGCTCCAAGGATAAAGGCTTTCCTTTGTGTAAACTTTCCGCTGTTTGAAAAAAAGAAGAAGAAGAAGAAGGCACTGCTTTAATTCCTCCTCGAGCATGTATGGGAGGAGCCGCGGTGGAAAAGTCTGGGGCAAGTCCCCGGCATGGTTTTGATTTTTAAAAAAAAGAAGAAGAAGAAGGAAAAAAAGTTATGAGGTACTTGCAGGAAAAATTTGCCAGAGTTTTTGTGCATTCATAATTCCAGCCGTCAGTCAGTCAGCGCTCTGCCTGCCCGCCTGGAGGAAGGGGGGGAGTGGCAGGGTTCACCAACACGCCAGATGAGAAAAGCAGATCTGAGATTAGGTGCAGAAACACTACAGTTGATTAATCTCACTGGAGGATTTAAGAGCAGAAGTTTAGGTTGGAATGAGAAATGTGTATCAGTTTCTTGGTCTTGGGTCTGGAGGGAAGTGGCTGGATGTCTTCAAAAACTAAAAGGGGAAGCGAGTTCAGCTGTCTTCTTTTGAGGAGATCAGGGTTAGGGTGACCTGGAGGGCCGGGCCTGTGCACAGAGGACAGGCAGGTTGGTGGCGTCGGTGAATTCAGACAGAAACCGAGCGACACAAAAACAGCGAGAGCTGGTTTTGTTTCCGAGAGACCGATCCGAAGAGAGGACGGCAAATGAAGGGAGAGGGTGACAGCTGCAGCGATGCAATGTGACCACATGCGATTGATCTGAAAGTTTTGACGAGTGACTGTCGCCTCATCGCACAAGGTCCACAGGAAATGAATGGAGGACATTTCTAAATGAATGTTTTGACTTCCTTTAAATCTTCCTGAAGAAAAACAACATGGAAACCTGAGGCTCTTCAGACATGTTTGGTGTGAAATAATAAAACATTTTTATGGACCAAATGTTTCAAAACATTGGTACAGAAAAATGACATAAAATCTCAAATCGCGGCACTGGCCCAGGGCAGCATCAAAAAGGGGTGGGCCACCCAAGAGTTAGAAAATAAAATAAATAAACCAACAGGAGCTACTGGTTGCACCTGTTGGAGTGAAATAACTTGTTGCCAGCTGATACAAAATCACCGGTTCGGTAATTATCCAATCGGAGGCTGGCACCTATTTCTAAATGAATGTTTAGAAATATCAGGTAGATTTAGTTAAATCCACCTGGATTTAACTAAGCAAATAGTTAAATCCAGGTGGTGGCCAGGCAGTGTGCTTTATTGTCTTTTCAAGTGGTAAACCAAGAAAATCTGGCATGTAATTGCAAGAAGGAGCATGATTCACAGTTGTCACACTTTCCCAATAAAAATCGGACTTTGTATTCCGTCTCCCTAACTTTAAAGATCCCTGAATAAAACGTAAGGGGGCCGTCTGCCCTCAGGAGTCACGCCTTAAATAAACAGTCTGCTTTGTTTCACTTGAACTATAAATGCAGTGGCTTATTAGAGAACATTGGAGAACAAACAGCATCATGACGACTAAAGACGGAGGGAGAATCGGTCAACAGGACAACAACTAGTTGACCTTCATTGAGAAGTGTTACAAATATGTAACACTTCTCATATTTGTTACAAGAAAAATAAGAAATGTTACTAGAAGTTTCCCCAAAGTCACACAGGATCAACAGCAAATATGTGGATTAAGGTGGTTTAATTCAACAAAACTCAAGTGAACCTAAATGCAAAGTGTCATATGTGAAACATGGTGGTGGCAGCGTCTTGCTGTGGGAATCATTTCCTTCAGACGGAGCAGTCCTGGAGAAAAACCAAACAAGATGAGAGTTTCGTCCTCAAACAGAAAAAGGCCCTGAAAAAATAGTGGAAGTGTTTAGAGTGCTAAAGGGCCTAGTCAAAGTCCAGACTTAAGTCCAAATAGGACTTTGAGATTCCTAAATGTTTTTTTTCTCCTTCCGGTCTGTCGTAAAGCTGCATGCCAGATGTACTGAAAACGTTTTTAGGTAGATTTACTTTGAATGTAGTAAATGGAGGGGAAAAAAAACAAACTTCTCACCACAAAATATTTAACTTTGTTTTTGCATTGCTTCTGAAATAAATCCACAACCAGCTGAGTAATTAGTTGTACACATGATTTTAAAAGCAGCCTGGTCTCACAGTGGGATATCAGTGGAGTGGAGTAAATGTTCTAGTTTATCTTATGAAAGGTGAATCACGTTATGTTTTGATTAGAGCTGAAACGTGCATTGTAATCAGGGGGATGATTTTCAATAAAAAGAGCGGCGCAGCAAAGATGTGCGTTCAGAATAGGTGGAGATTGTAACTGAAGCACATCTCTGTCTGTTCTCCTCGCGACATAAATGAAACTAACCCTCTCTTGTTCTTTCTTGTGTCAGTATTTTATTATTCTAGGTAATTCAAACCTAACACACGACTAATGCAAAAGTAAAACAAAAACGTAGACGAAAAACGTTGTGATTTATGTATATTTGTTTTTATTTAAACAGAATCTAAATTGGAAGATCAGCCCGTAGCGACGCCCTGCTGCAGATTCATCTCGTTGCCATGAGTTCTGCGCTGGCGGCGGAAACATCTCTGGCTGGTTTCTATCGAGACGACTAATAGCGCATGTTGCTATTTTCTCAGCAGGAAACTCTTTCATATCTCCTCTCAGCAGGTCCCACATGACTTGAGCTGAGCTCCGATATTCAGTCTCTAACCTGCAAGCCCACATTTTCTCACCGTCTGTATGCGTTTGCTAAAACGTGACTAACATTTAGTCAATAATACCCTTAAATGGATAAAAGAAATCATTGGTAAGCATGTGTGTTAGTCAGTTTTCTTGGATTAGTAATTAATTATTTTGGTGGCTTGTAGGACTTGTTTCTTAAAAGCCTATGAACTTCTATTGAAGGTCATAAAAGGTCAATATTTGACTTTGAAGACATCAGCATGGATTGTTGAGGAACTCGCAAGTAATGATGGAAAACAAAAAGAACAACATCAAGAAAGATAAAAATGTAAATCAGCGTGAGGTTGGAGGGAAATTATTTGTTTTTAAAAATGTTTGGCTAATAAAAATGTGAAAATTGTAGCTTGCATGATTATTCACACCTTCAGGTAAACACATTTTACAGCCACCTCTTGTTCATTATTCTATGTAAAAAAAAATAAAGAAATAAAGTTCAAGCTTAGTATAGAATCAGTCTGTGAACATCAAGTTTTCAAGTCTTGACACAAATTCCCAGCTGGATTCGGGTCTGGACATATTCACGACTTAACACCTGAACACGCTTTGGTCTAATCCAGATCTGGGCTTTTTACATAAACCCTTGACCAGGTTTATGTGAGTTTGTAGTAAGTGTGAATCCCATTACTTCCTTACGTGCACAACCACAAAGCTGTGTGGAGAACACCTGTGTGCGTTTAAAGGGAGCGGATTATGTATTTTCCAGGCTGTTGATTTAAACCACAGTCAAGTAACCACGTTGCTTTCAGTTGTTATGAAAATGTAGTACAACTTCAAAGAAATTTGCCTTTGCAATTTAGCCGTATCTAATTGGGCATCTGTCTCTTTAAGAAGCTCCTACTCTTTCTGACACTCCCCCCTTCATTACATCATCACCGCAGTGCGTCTCCTCGCCGTCCATTGATGTCATTTATAGGCCTGCTGAGATAAATAATAAATCAATTAGTCGCACGATAAATGAAAACTATCGACTATGGCTGGGCGATGTATCGAGTATACTTGATGTATCGCGATATTTTCAATTCACGATAGTTAAAATGGCTATATAGCAACCATCGAGTATAAACTTTCACCATGAAATAAACTGCGAGCATGGTTTATCCGACACCCTGTGAATACATCGCTAGTCCCTCCCCCTCCCAACCTGAACATTTTCTACCAATCAGAAAACAAACAACTTGGTGACAGCGAGAGTTTGAGGCGTGAATGAGACGGTAACAAGAGGAATCAGATGAACTGTCTAGTTATGAACAGCGTTGGATCAATAATTTGGCAGTGGTTTGGATTTTATATGGAGGATGTCAAACAAAATGAGGTAATTTGCGAAACAAAATTATCGCCACAAAAGGTTGTACCACAAATTTATTTCACCGCCTAATGAGACTGTTCTTCTACATGCCGTTCATAGCTGCGCTGCTTTTTTCAATTTCAAATCTTATTTTCTTTCAAACTGTTTATGGTTTCAAAAGAATTTTTCACCTTCAAATCTTTATTTTCAGTCTCAACACATTTTTCAGGCTCAAATGTTTTCTCACTTTCAAAATAGTTTTTCAGCTTCAAACTTGTTTTCTCAGTTCCAAACATTTTTTCTGTTTCAAGCTTCTTCTTTTTTTTTAAGTTTCAAAATAATTCTTCAGTTTGAAATCTCTTTTTTTCTTCGGTTTCATTTGTTTTTTGTTTTTTTTGTTTTTTTTTATTGATCAAGCTTTTATGGCCCCAATTTAGCTCCATAGGAAAAACATTAATTCCCTAAAGCAAATTTTTATTTATTTCTGTATCATTTAATGAACCTCCAGTGCACAGCGAGCGACGGAGAGGATAAAGAACTAGTTCAACAAGAGCTGGCATTCATTCAGCTCTGGAGTGTCTGTGTGTTTCTCTCACATAGCTGACCTTGTGTGTTTGGTCTCCGAGGTAAACTCATTAAACAGACTGCACCTGCTGGCTGAGTCTCTTCTGCACTGACTCTAACAAAATTAAGCATTTCATCACAATCATTCCCAGGGAGACAGATACGAAGTCTTTGTGTCTCTTTGTGGGAAGACGGAAAAAAAAAACTAAAAAAGTCTCGTATTTGCCAGGAGCGGTTCCGTCGTCGTTTCGGGGGCCTTTGGAGATTGTTTTATGTCACAGGAAACAAACTTGTGTCAGTCAGTCAACAGGCTTTAAGTAGACGAGCAGAACTGAACTGCAGATGTTCAAAAAAAAGAAGAAAAAAAAAAAAAAAACGGGTGAAGCTGAAGAAAATTACATCCTAATAAAATAAAGCCGACTGTATTAGTGTAATAAAATATCGCAGACACGAGACGGACTCCACCCTGGATGAAAAATCATACATTTTTCTTTTGGTAACTGCTAAAAGTGGACTTCAAAACAGTCTGCGTACAGTCTGAGCTGTGATTCATGGTGAGCTTTAATTCCCCTGAGCTTTGCCCAAAATGTCACTCGGCGAGTTTCCCTACCCCACCCACTTCCACTCGCCATCAGCGGGGAAAGAGGAGCCCAAAAACCATGTTGGGTAGGAAAAAGACGGATGGGTTTTGCAAAGACGAGCGGCCAAACCACGGTGAAAACGCAAATGTCAAAACAAATATGGATTAGGGTGAATGCCCAATGGAAAAAAAAAAATAAAAACACAGCAGGAAAGTCCAGAGTACTTAAAGCAGCCTGACAGTCTCTTGTTCAAACAAGCTAATCATAATGTGCCACATATACAGTGAATGAGCAGACGCCGTTAACAGGTAGACTTCCATTGTTTTTTAAGCTAGTTGAGTAACTCCAGAAAGCAAAATACCTGAAAAATAAATAAATTAAGAAAACAGAGAATTCCATTTGGACTAACAATATTAATCGGTGCAGACAGAAAACTGTCATTGGTCGGGTGTGTTTGCACTTTTGATTATTTCCTTGGTTGTTTTATGCTCAGCTTATTAGTTTATTCTTGCTTTTCCTCCAGACTTTGTTTTTCCCCTGGTTACTTTTTTATTTCCTCATCAGTTACTTTCATGTTCACTTCAGGTTTATTTAATCACATCAAGCAATGCTGCAAGCTGAGAACGTGACATAAACTGGTCGGCCATTATCAATATAGTCCTGCATAATGATGTCAAAACAACAATAATTACTGCGACTGTTCATCATGACAGGATTAATAGCAGGTAAGACTTTGGACCTTTTTTTAAATTATTATTAGTACAACAAGCTATTCTTTCTAATAATAACCTCATAAATGCTGTTGTTATACTACTTTTCCACCATGTAAGGTTACCAGCAATCACTAAGTCTGAAAACAAACAAACACCTTGTCATTAAAAGAACAAATTTCTCCTCATACGTTTTCATCTCCTCCGTCCCTCTGGTTTATCCCCTCTTTCCTGTTTTCCGTCTCGCTGGAAAAACCAGCGAGACAAAACCTGTGTTAAAACCTGCTTCATTCATGCCCTGTAAAACAAAACAAGACAAAAATAACAACACCAACAACAATAAAACAGGGCTATTTGATATGGGAAGCAGTTCAACAACTCCACCGGCATCAGTTTGATGACGAGAGGGGGAAAAGATGCCTGTTCGCTCGGTGGACGAATGACAGAGGTGGAGCACGGAAAGATAAGATCTATGAATAATTCTGAATATAATAATGCCAGAAATTTCCCTTGGACGCAGCCTCCGGGGGCTGCAGGCTGGCTCAAGAGACAAAGGACAAGGCTGATTTAGAGAAAGTCTCGTAAAAAGAAGTTGAAACATGCTGACTGGAACGGGGGAGCTGGCGAGCAAATTAAAACCAGCGAAGGCAGAGATGTCTTTGGGAGAACGAGAGGAGCCACGTAATTAAAGCTGACAACGACGTGGAGCCCGAAATAGAGCAGAGGTCACGTGTCAAAGAGGTGAAAGGTCAGGGTGGAAAAAAAACAAAAAAACGGGCCTGCAGCAGTCAAGTGTTCCAAGAAGGAGCATTAAGAGGAGATGCGGCGTAAAATACTAAAAACTAAAAATGTGACAATGAGCTACATATGTTTGTCAAAAGGAACTTTAAAACAATTACAGGATGTTTTTATGGAGGTGATTTTTGTGTAGGTGTGTGTGTGTGGGGGTGTTCGTGTGTGTGCGTGTGCGTACAACCTAAACTACATCCCTGTTCTAACTCAAAGATATTCTGTCAGCACAGAGGTATCTCTGTTAGAAGTGGCACCACTCCACTGCAAAAACGCAACATCTTACCAAGTGGTTTTTATCTAGTTTCTAGTGCAAATATCTTACTAATATTAAGACAAAAGCTAACTTTTCAGCAAGAAATAGGAACTTTCTTTACGTCAAAAATTACTTTATATTGTTTTCCTGTGTTATTTGTGAAATAAGCTGTCAATGGGACTAGTATTTTTCATCAGTATTAAGGAATTATTGACAAGCTCCCATATCTTATTAAATGGTTGATGAGCCAGACTATGCACGATGTCTAAACGTGATGGACATGTAGCCCAATGTTGAAATTGAGTCAGTGGATCCTTCATTCTTTTTAAGCTCTTAAGAATGTTTCTTTGTACTTTCAACGTAGAAACTTGTAATTAATAACCCGTGTCTTTCTTTTTCTAAATATGTCGTGTGGCCCATTCCTCTTCGGCTACAGTTATAATTAAGATGATTTTCTAAAAGACCGGGACAAATTCAGACACAATACATTTTTTTTTTAAAAAGTGTCCCATCTTTTTGACTAAACTGGTATGAAATCAGATTTGGATCCTCCCCAAATCTACAACATTGAACCTGGCAGCATTGATCGGGCTGTTTTTAATGATGGAGGACTGAAAATGCTGGCCGATGTAAAATAATCCTCGCTCTGTGCAGTCATCTCCTATCACAACATGACCCCGCCCGACCCCGAGGCTCTGCTGCTGAGCCGCAAAGACAACAGAGCTGATAAACTGCTGCTGTTCCACAACGTTTCACTGCTCCTCCGCTCACCTCCTCGTCCCATCTTTTCTTTTATAGGCTTTTTCAAGTTTTTGCAGCGATAAAAAATAAATAAAAGGAAGCTAGTAGTGAAAAATTATACACATTTATTGTAAAGCTGCAGTATGTAAATTTTACTTTTAAAAAAATTGTTTTTTTAAACATATTTGTTAAAGTTATCACTGCCTGACAGTATCAGACAGATGATTCGTGGGGGAAAAATATCAGTCAGGAGAAATGTCTCCCAATACTAACTGCAGAGATCAACCACTCGGTCAGAAACAACCAGTCAGAGACAGGAGGCGGGTCTTAGCGCCGTCAATCACTCTCCTGCTCTGCCAGTTACAGCTGCTTCATCGTAACGTAGCCACACACGAATGCTAGGGCTAGTTAGCACGGCCACCGATGATGGGAGACAAACAGTTTCCTCTTCTATTAGCACGTTTAGCGGTGAGTACATGAGATTGATTGTTAGAATTAAGACCCGCCTCCTGGCTCTGATTGGTTGTTTCTGACCGGGGGCAGAGGTCAACAGTAGCTGAAGGAGGAGGTGGAGGAAATTAATCTTTTTACAGATTATCTGACTCGTATTACACTGTCACGACATGGTAGTTATAAAAAAAAAATTAATAAAAAAAACAAAACATTTTTGTAAAATAAAAATATTTAAGCCTATAGAAATTAATGACAAAATTGTCAAATTTCTGGGTTTTTTTACTATTTCCTTTTCCGCTTTAAGTGCCACTCAAATCAAATCTTCACTGCTATTTACAACAGAGATGAGACAATTTCTGGTTAGCATACCTAAAAAAATAGCAGCCATTATCTGGGAGACAGAAAAAAAAAAGAGTGAAACCTTGGGTGGGCTTCTGCCTCACGGAGGATGGAAATCATTAAGGTCTCTGGGTAAGATGACTCCACAGGGCTGCACCAAGAGATGAACAGCAATTACAGATCATTTAATTAAACAATGTGCATTTTAGAAACAACCTTTTCCAAATAGATTGTTTTCTCTCTCTCATCAAAGTAAGAAATAAGAGCTGCTAAACGAGACAGCATGGGAAAAGGTTTTGCACGGACCTACAAACATCAATTGCGTGCTTTTAGTTCTTTCATTTGGCATAATAGCAAGTCAGTTAGACAAGAAGGACAATTCTGTTTTATTTCTTTTTTTATGTGCTGGTCTCATAATCTAAGATTACAACATAAAGTTCAGAAGAAGCTGTTCAAAGAAGATGAAGAATGAAGGAACTCTAAAGAGGCAGCGAAAATATCAGTTTCTTTTTGTTTTTAAAAAAAAACATTTTAACATTTAAATATTTGTCACAAATTTCAGAATAGCTGACATTTATGATTATTAGTGCTCTTTAGCGTCCAGATGAATTATCAAAAATGTTTTTACATGTCATAACTGCTGTTTAATGATGTTTAATGATGATGATCCCATTCAGATTCCCAGCAGAAGAAGCAAGAAGACGAGACAAAAAATGTTTCCATTTCACTTTTAGTCCCAAACATCAGCAAGGCTCCCAGGTTCCGGTAATTAGAGACATCAGAGGAACTGATGACATTTAACGTCTCCATGGTTACACCACTGTCTGGACATGGTTTTACATCAACTGCATTTAATGAAGTTTCCACCAACCAGCCGTGGAACTGGGCACACTCACTGTACACCGTCTTCATCAGGTTCACCTTTCCAGTTGTTTTGTTGACAGTCAGTGAGCCGATCGCTCATAGCAAGTCACCGCACTGACGCATCAGGAAGTGCTGGAAACACTTCAAACTGAAGTCAAACTTCATTCAGTCAAACTGAGAATGGGGTGTGGAGGTTTTAGGTGCCTTCATGACAACCTTCTCTTGGTTTGTTAGAATGGAACAGAAAATATCCGATGATTAGAACAATCGCTTGGTGATGTCTGCGGAGAATGGGAAGACTTGGTTTGAGAGGATCAACAGCAGCTCTCATATACACCCTGGAACCAAAACGTGAAGAGTACCAACTCTGAAAAGCAAAACCTATACAGCTCCACAATTACAGTGGTGCATTTCTTCTGAACAGATGCTCAGGACAGGAATATGTGTGGATGAGCCATAACTTTCTTCAGCTGAACAGAAACAAGACTGAACTTTTTATCTCTGGACCCAAAGAGGAACAGTCTAGGGTGAACGCTCAGCTTCAGTTATTACAGATGGAAACCAGGACCTGAGCCTTCAGAGTCGCACAAAGACAGTTACAAAGTCGGCCTTCTATCACCTGAAGAACATTTAGATCTAGAGGAACTCCTCCAGAGGTTTATCCTTAGTTGCAATGATTAGTGCAAGTTTCTTCACAGGTCTGCTTCATAATGTATAACTGTATTACATAAAGCACTGATGTGTTATAAAAATGACTGATGTAAAGCACTTCAAACGGCCTTATTGCTGAAATGTGCTGTACAAATTAACTTGACGCACCTTGTCGAACCTTGAAGCAGGTCGGCTAAATTAGACCAAAAAAAGAAGAAACCATCAAGATTTTCTAAAATGTTACTCGAAGAAGCAACTTTCCTGCAACATCCGCTCTTCATGGAATGGAATATTGCTGCAATTTATTTCATTCCCTCTCGATTTTTCCCCTTCTTTCGACAGAAGACACATTTGACCCGATTTTTCTTTGTTTAGAGTTCTTTTTTTTGTTTGTTTGTTTTTACAAGCTATTAAGCACAAAACAAACTTCATTTGGACATCCCTCTTCTGTAAAGAAAACCTCAAGCCGTCTGCTTCTTGATCTTTATTGCGCCTTTCTGAACCTCATTGCACTTAAAGGTCGCGCAGGCCTGCAGACGCGTGCGGCAAATTAAGCTGGTTTCACAGTGTTTTTAACATTTCGCTGTTGGAAGCAGCAAAATGTCGACGGGGTGCAGTTGCTTTTCTTGACGCAAGTCCATGAAAGCAACATCACATCAGTAACCTGTAAGATGTTTCTTTAGAAGAAAACTGTGACTGTATCAAAGTAAATTCTATCTTTCACAGTTTTCCAATCTCACTGGATAAATTCTTTTCAGTTTTGTGAAAAAATCGCTTCTTGCTGAACAAAAATGTTTTTTTTTTGGTACGTTTTAAAGTAGTCTTGAGCTTCAAGGATTAATGGTCGTTTCTAACGTGCTTAAAAAACATTCATACTTCTCGTTTTTAGTATTAAAATACGCAGGTAGGCCAACGATGACATATTCCGAGACAAATGCTTCACACGTGGAGGTTATGGATGTCTTAAAGTATGTTACGGGCTTTATACGCACGCTAACTCTGAGCCGGGGAGGGGTTTTAGTGGCTTGTAGGGTCCAGTTAAGCCAAGAATCTGTCTGCCGTTGGATTTCAACCCATTCATTTATTCATCTGCGTTCCTCTTTCCAATAATCCATCCATTCACCCATGGCAAGTTTTGACTGCTTCCATTTACAACCAGATTGTTCAAATAAATCAAGCCTCGCTCTCTTCACGTTTTTTCCTGTGGTTTCCCCTCCCCCACTTCTTTCTCTTTTCTCTCAGCAGCCGTCCATGTGGGACGTCTCTAAATAAGAAGCACATTGAGAGGCTGTTGAGGATGACAAACTGTAGAGAGGAAATTTGTTCTCCTCTTCAGCCAGTGGCCTCAGCAAATACGTTTCACCTTTTGTACAAAGCATCCAGGGGTGAAAATAAAAACATTTCACCAGCCACTGTTTTTTTTTTTTCTCCTTTCGATTACAAACCCCACAAGCACAAACAAATTATTTATTCTTAACTCTACAAAAACCAATTTACTGACAATAAGTTTACCATACAGATGTACAAATACAGAATAATTTAACATCAAGCACGGACACCTTAACAGGGTAGTAGTCCACTAAGTTAATCTGAAGTAATTACTAACGGCAAACTTTGACTACACAACACTAACATTCTTGCAATCATATGTTGAACATTTCCAAATTTTGGCAACAACTCTGCCTGATAGTATTTATTAAAGACGTGTCTAGTCATTTTTAAATTGTATCAATAGCTGTTTTCTGTTTTATTTGTTTTCTCTTCCTTATTATGTTTTCTATTAAAATTAATAATTATTACTAAAATATCTCAGAACGTGTTCATTATTAATCCACGGCCATCATCATCATTCTTGTGTTACTCCAGAGTTTTTCTGACTACCTGGAGCTCGGTGTTAGCTCGGTGTTAGCTCAGTGTTAGCTCAGTGTTAGCTCAGTCAACGGTCATCTTAGTGGTCTTAGTGGTGTCAGTCACTCTTGCACCCTGTAGTGCCCTTGGTCCACTAGTTTCTTCCTGATCGCACAGTCTGTTATGGTAGGCTAGCTAGCATGTCCTCCAACAACGGCGGATGAACGGTATTCCTGTAACGGTAAGTTGTTTCGCCGCTATTAGCACTTTGAGCAACGAGTACAGAAGTTTGCGTTAAGGCCCTCTTCCTGGAGCTGACTGGTTGTTTTTGTTCGAGAATGGTGCATTTCTTAAGGCGGCAATAGTAGCAAAAGTAGCATCGGATTCAGGGTTTCAGAATCAGATCTATGCTAGAGGGCTATTTTGTTATCCAGAGAAAAATGTTCAATGTGGGTATATATTTATCAGTCTTCCTTCACTGAAATAGCTTTTGATGATTATTTTGCTGAAAAAAAAGAATAAATTATAAAATTATAATCAATCAAGACTGATAAAAATTGTAGTTTACAATGGAAAGGGACTAATATTTGATTGCGGGAGTGTATGTTAGATGTGTGCTCTAACCACAAACCGAACGACCTCATGTAAACTCTTAAATCCACCACTAAGTCATTAAACATGTGAGTAAAAGTGCATCAATGACCAAACAACACAGATGATAACAATAATAAGTCATTTTAATACTGTTCTGTTCTCAGCATTGGTAAAATATGTACAGAAATGCTACAAGTGAAACTAACAAACAAAGAGGACAACGATAAGAAAAGACAAGTTTCCCTAAACAAACTGGGAAGGTAGTGTTAAAAAGCATGTGTAAAAAAATATTACAAACATAACCTGCAATTTTCACTGGCCAAAGAAAAATGGAGAATCTTCCAGTTACAAATTTTGTAAAACGGCTTAGAAGAAAACGGGAAAACAAAACTGGTGAAGGATCGTCTTGATTTATATATATATATATATATATATATATATATATATATATATATATATATATAAAGATGAACAAATAGACAAAACTTTTAAAAAGTAATAAGGGTTTTTGACAAATTTAACTCCAATGAAGTTGATGTTTCAGTTTATCCAGTGTGGCGCGGGGCAAAATAAAAGAACCTTTTAGATTTGTACAAAATCACATGATTCCTTCACCTTTTCATCGCTTTAAAAACACATAATTGCGCTCATAAATTTTTTTTTCCCCCCATGAAAATTAAATGAATAAATATGACAGAAACACCCAAAGTTTGTCACAGTCTCGCCACACGTCACAGAAGCCTACTCTTGCTGTGTCGGGGTTGTTATTGTTGTTATTCTGTTAAGGAGAACAAACATTACTTTGAGCTGAACATGTCACACATCTTCAATCGAAAAATATTAATAGTATTAATTATAATTCTATATCTGTATTAAATTTGGATGTTTATGTGCATTTTGAAGTTTGTGCTTTGTTAAGGTCTCGTGAGAATTAGACTGGTATTTATCTTTACGCAAACTGTAACTTAGGAAACCTTTAGGTGATGTCAACAAAAATGACAAGCAGTGACAATAATCATGATCACATCTTTTTTAAAGGGCAAATGTCAGATTTCTGAGCAAAAAACAAACAAACTGCACGGTAATGATTGAAAATATGAACACAAATCACTGCTTTCCAGTGGATAAGTAATTTTAGTGTTACCTTTTGACGCAAAAAGCTATTGTCTTTCTTAAAACAGGAGGTGACCACCTGGTGCAGTACTGGTGTACACAGGAGGACAGTGACTTTACAACAAAAATATTTATTTAAAGGAAATATGTCAATTGAATGTGTTAGTGCCTAATTGACTTGGCAATACAATATACTCCTGATAAGAACTATAAAGTTAATCTATGCCGAAAGTATGGGTTTTACTACAACTAGAGTCTGGTTTTATACCAATGTTTTACCATCCACCACATCTTGTATTGCTGTGAAATTACATTTTATGGCCAAAAAGAATGTTATGGATAATTTTCACCAATGCCTACTCAGCGTGGCTCAGCTCTGCTCTACATGGTGATGAAGGTTTTCCACTTGTAATGGTTATGCTTTAACAGCCCAGTTTTTTAGACCCTACTTCTCTGGGGTTCGCTGAAAACGCCACGTCAGGGCGAACAGAGTCACTAGAGTAACTCCCCTACAATGATTTGACCCACCATTTATAAAAACTCACATTCACTCTATGTGAAGTTTTTAAGTTACCACATTTCTCCTCATTTCTTCCCCTTCACTGGAGAAATTGCCTTTTAAATCTTTTTGATAGACTTTAATTTGAGCTGGGAACTTTTGATAGCATCGCCTACATCCTGGATGTACATTGCAAGTTTTCTGTTTCAAACTTAACATGATCATATCTCTGTTCTTTGTTTTTCGAGAACCGACTTTCTTGATTCTGGACATACAATTTAGTGAAGGTATCTGGAGCTGAACAAAGATAAAGAGGAAATGTTTATCTTTGGGCTCTTTCATTATGGACATAATGTCATTATGAGTTATAATGACATTATGCCCTTTGAGCAGAACAACCACTGCTTCATCTCTCAACAGTATTAATACTAAATGACTATTTACAAAAAAAAAAACAAAAAAAAAAAAATACAGTAAAATTTACAAAAAAAATGCAGAAAAACAACTGGTAAAACAGCCTCTCTGTAACGGTACAGAATAATACAAATAAAGTCCATTTTACTTAATCTTTCACAGTAAATTTAATTCCAGAGAAACCAAAGGCTCTGCCATATAGAAAACTGGTGGTTCTGGGGAAACTGCAGAATCCCAAATCTGTGTTTGTGAGATTTGTTTTGTCCTTACATTAGACAAAGTCAACACTTGAATCCAGACTTTGAACAGCGGTAATAGTCTGTAACAATTTGGAAAGTTTTCGAACATGACTTTGTTGTTGCTTTTCCAAATCTTCGCTCTGTAGCAGTCATCACAAAAGACGGAAATGCATTTTTCAGTGCAACATTTTTTTTTCAATCCCTTGCAGGTACTTGAAAGTCCATTAACATTAAAATTTATGATTCAAAAGTCTTCATGTCTTTAAACCTCTGGCACGTCTCCAGTTTAAGGCACTTTTTCAGTTTCAGTATTCCCATATCCAGCAACAAGATTAAAGTCTTTCTCTTTCATTTAAGCAAAGAAAAAAAGTACAGAGTTATAGTAGGTCACTGCTAGCAGGCACTGTCCACTACAAAGACCCTTCTAATTGATTGCACTTGATTTATTGATTGGATTAGATGTTCCACTGCCACCCTCCATTCACTGAATTTCAACAACGTCTTCTTCATTGTCCCATAGTGGTTAAGCACATTTTGAATAAGCTGTGATCTGAAATCCCATTGTTTTGAGTCTCTTAAATATATAATCTGGTATGTTATTTCATCATGTGCACAACAAAGGACAGTAAGTGCCCTATCTCCAATAGTGGACATCTGCTATGGGTACGAAAAAAACTAGGAGAGATATAGCAGGTTCAGAAAGTCCCAATGGAAACTCTGCTTAGACCCTGCTCAGCGTTAGAAATAAGACGGCTTCAGTGTTGCTTGATTGTTATTTGATGGACAGTGTCCTTGCATCAAGGGTGCTTCATAGTCCAGACTTCCATTTTGTTGCAGTAGCGGTGGGAGTTGTGGGGTCTGGCAACGATCTGCCTCGGCCTGTTTGAGAGGTAGTGTACCATTGACTCCGTTCTCTAGATGAACCTTTTTACTCTCCAAGTCGATTGCCTCAGGATCCGTTGAGCCCAGCTCCATTTCTGAATTTGCCTGCCTTTTCTTCTGTATACAGATGATTGTACCAGCCACCAAAACCAACAGCAGGACTAATGCTAGGACCGCCAGTGCTGCAATGAGATTCTTTGTCATAGGGGAGTCTGGATCTACCAAATGTTCTACAAAGGTAGTAGGACTTGTGCGAGCCTCTGTACAGGGACCCAGTTCTACAGAGCTGTTGCCTTTATAAATAATCTTTTCTCCAAGGGGACTGACACAGACCAAGTAGGTACAGTTTGGGTTCAAACCACGTAAAGTGTATACAGGGTAGTATGTTGGCAAACTCAGCATCTGAGGGCGACGATCGGGGCCTGAGAGGTTACGATAGGTTAGCCTGATGCCACGAATGTTAGGCCGTGTCTCGATGAAGCGGTGCAGGTCAAGGAGTATTGATGTGGATGTCACCTCCCTTGAACTGATCGCATCTAGTTTATCTGGCATTGCTGAAGTCACGACAGAGACCTCTGTTTCAGATTTCTGCGCGACCTCATGAATTTCACAGTAGTCTCCAGATGACCCCGAAGAGCACAAACAGTTGAGTCGGCCATTTGGGTCAAAATAGCAAGTCCCTCCATTCAAGCAGATGTTTTGTGGGCAGAAATGTAACTCGCTTTCCACAACAGTAGAGCTAGGAGACACTGGAGGATCTGATCCGAAGGATGGGTTGTCTGTTATGGAAGAAAACGTTTCATCACTAGGTGGTAGAGGGGGAGGGATGGCATTAGTATGGGCAGTTTCTGGAGAGGTGGTAGGGATTTGGGGAACTGGGGTGTTTTCTACAGGGGAGCCAACAGATTCTGTTGTGGTTAGTGGACATCCAAAGTCGTTGTGCTCTAATGCCGAAAGTGTCTTCCCAGCATTAACGAGAGGAAAATGGCATCTGGTTTCCTCTGGTCGCTTCAAATTGACTTCCTTCTCTTTTAGCCAGACAGGGAACCAGGCTAGTGGACAGAGACAATTGAAGGGGTTCTCAGCTACGGTCAGTTGTGTCAACTTTGAAAAGCTTTCAAAAAAACCTTCAGGAAATCCCTGGAGATTAACTCCGCTTAGATCCAGTTCTTGAAGTGCAACCAGTTGCTGAAAGTCACTCGCCCTCAGCTCAAAAAGTGGGTTAGCAGCCAGGCTTAGTTTCGTAAGCCCCTTGAGAGATTCCTGTTTCAGGGCTTCAGGGACTTCCTTTAACTGATTCATTGACAAGTCAAGTTCATGGAGGTTTCTCAGGGAGGCTACAAGATTTTCATCCAATGACGGTAGCCCTAATGAAGATAATTTCAGGGCTTCTAGATGGGGAGTATGAAGATGTGAATGTTCTAAAGATGGGAGTTTGTTGTCACTGAGGTCTAAAAGAAGTAGCCTGGGGAAATTGAGAAAAGGCAGGGACGTGAGCTTGTTTCCTTGCAGCTTCAACTCCAACAGCATCTCTAAACCATCAAAAGCTTCCCAATGAATGCTCTGAATGAGGTTTCCATGGAGATACAGCCTCTCTAACTGGACCAACCCTGAGAAGCTGTCTTTGGAAATGTGAGTTATGTGGTTAGCAGAAAGGTCTAAGTTCTTCAATTTAGACAGCGACTTAAAAGCCATGTCAGGAATTTCCGCTAACTTATTCTGGCTCAGGTCCAGTGACACCAACTCGACAATGTCTTTGAAGTCATCTTGGACCAAGGTTTCAATGTCGTTCTGAAAGATGTATAGATGCTGGGTGGAGACAGGGACACGGGGTACAGTGCTGGACCGCCTGTAAATGCAAAACACTGAGTTTGGGGAGTTGCAGGAACAGGATTCTGGGCAGTCGGTGGAGAACGCCACTTCAGAGGCCAGTAGGAAGCATAGGATGTGGAGGAACATCATGACGACAGCCCAACGCTCTGAAAAACATAAAACAGAAAGAAAAAGGTTATTTTTGAATTGCTACTTGAGCTGGTCATATTTAAAAGACATTTTCAAATTATGTGTGAGTGGTTTCCTGCCCACATTTTTAACTTTAGGTACAGCCGCAGACCGCACAATTAAAATGCAGACTTCTACTCATTGTTGGAGACTTACTAAGCCAATTGTTGGATAAATTTGATCAAAATTTGTTTGCAGGAAATATTCTGCAAACAAATGTACATTAATTTTCTGGTGAAGCTGTCTGACTTAAGAAATTGCAAGTGTGTGATACAGCTTATATGTTCTTGTAAAAGTTATTATGTTTAGGAGATCTTTGTACTTTTAGTTTGTCCCCAAGCCAAAACTCAAGTCAACTCCATCAAGGACTATGCTCTCTGTATAAATTAAACTGGCTCCACCAATTGTGTCACACTATTGTCTGCATATTGACTTTAAATTATTTCATTTCTTGCCTTTATTTTCCTATTTCTGGTAACGTTGGACGTACCAGCACTGATGCCCTCAGTAATTCAGTATCTCCTCACGATCATCAATACAATTATTTCATCAGTACTTCAAACCATTGGATGTCAACTCATATTTTTCCCCTTTTCTGTTTTGATTTCTAATCCATTACTTTTTTGCCATTGTTTTTACTTCGCCTTCTGTGTTTATCCTGGTGTTTTTTTTCTCACAGTTTCTGAAAAACGCTTTATAAATAAAAACCAATCAATCGATCGCTTGATAATTCCATCTAAAATGCCATAATTTAGACGTAAAACCAGAAAACCAAAGCATTTGTACTTTCTTGACCATGTTGTTACTTTCACTGGCTGAATCAAAGTAGCAGCTCTTTGGTTTCAGACCAAATGAGAGCTCTCTGCTGGGATGAAAATAAATTTGGATTACTAGACTTCACTATGTGCGGTCACTTACTGTTTATGGAACATTAGCGCTGCTTGCCAGTCATTTCAGGATCCCAGAGTACTACTGGCACACAGTGAGTAATTTGATGAGGAAAAGAGAGGAAATATAATTGTGTGTTAGAATCAAACAGGAAGAGCAAGAGGAGAAACTGGGACAGCATGTTATCTTAGGAGACTTAGTGGAATATTAAAAATATGTAGCCTATATATATTTGTTCCTTTGCTGTTGTAGTTTTACTTATTAAAACTAATACATAGGTCATGTAACCTATGACCCTATTTTAAATCAGACATAGTAATTAGACACGCAGCTTTTCATCTACAAACAAATTAATTTCACTTAAGGTCGCAATAAGAAGCTTTTCGCTTGTTTTAAATAAAAACGACACAACCATTATTCTTTGAACACGATGCCAGTTGCCAGTTTCAAGACTCAAATGAACGATGTGAAAGGCGTCTTGAATGTGTCCACGAGACGTCAAGATGGCAATACAAACTTTGGCTGACCTCCTTTGACTGACTTGTTAGTTCAACTTTGCACTTGATGCTGACCTTCACATGGACAAGTGTAAACCAAAACCCAGCTACACTGCCAAGCCAAAAAGTGTAACTGTAAAAAAATGAATAAAATTAGTGTCATGGAAAATGATGTGACGTTAATAACACAGTTTTAGGTCCATTTTAAGAATGACAGCCAGAGCCTTTTGACTCCAGGACTTGAGTAGAGTCACTACAAACTCTGAGTTTTTTTTTCTTGACAGTATTAGAGAGGGATTAATAACAAGGGTTTGGACAAACCAATTATTTCAAGGCGTTTACATTGTGTAAGTATGTGAAAATTTGTGATAACAAATGCTTAAGTGGAAAATATGTATTTTCTAAGAACACTGTCATTTAATAATACAAATATAACTTCAGAGAAATTTTACTTTGAAATTTAACGCCTTGAAATTCGGCCTCTGCCTCTTTAAGAAGCTCCGGCTCTTGCCGACACGTTGCCTTCAGCATGTCATCATAACAACATTCTCCATTCAGTCATTTTCAACTCGTCTCCTAGTTTCACCAAGTGTTTGTTTATTGCTGCTGTTGCTAGTCTGGAGGAGCTACCTGAGGAAGGTGGGGTGCTCTGTAAGGCGGAAGCGAGGCTTTTAGACTTCAAGGAAGAGCTTTATGGAAACAGGTGGCGCTTTGTGAGCAAGCCACTAACGGCAACTAGCGATTGAAGGATTTCTCAGAAATGCATGAAAGAATCAACACAACAACCTGGGTATGTTCTTGATGATTGGTCAGTTATCTATGGTGCTTTTTTTTTTTTTACCACACAAACAGAATTACAGAAACAAGTTAACATTTTGATATTTGTCTAAATTATTGATACTTGTGCCATAAACTTGCAAATTAATTTTTTTTTTTTTTCAAAGATCCCAAATTAATTGTGACAAGTTTCAAATTCACAAAGAGATCACAGCAGTATAAATAATGCACTTTTCATGTGCAACATAAAAGAAGTGTTATTTTCTCAACAACAATAAGGAGACCAATGAACTTCTAGAGCCTGCAAACCAACAAAAAGATGCACAAAACCACATGGTGTAAACATACATGTCAAGGTGCTGTTTGGACACGTCCCCTGCTTCAGCAGCAGGGGACTTGAGGTCTTTCAACCCCTCACACACATATTACTGCATATGTTTCCACAAGCGCATGCACAAACTCAGTCCACTACACAGCTGGATTCTGTTACCCACAGTTCACTGCAGCAATCGGTCACTGTGAGACAGAATGAGAGACCCACATAAACCTTCATCCTCCCCTTGTGATAAGACAGCGACAGTGGGGGAACAGAGAATGAAATCTCCATCTGTGTTTCTCCACTATCTTTCTGCAAAAGAGCAGTATTATGTGTTTTCCAGTGCCTTTTTATAGCACAATCAAGTAACTATTTAAACTTCAGTTGTTCTGAAAGTGCTGTGCATGTCAAATAGGACTTTGTAATTTAACACCTTGTAAGTGGGCTTCTGTCTCTTTGAGAGAATCTTACTCTTTCTGAAACTCCGCCTTCAGGAAGTCAACGCAACATGGCTCCTCCATTAATGGAGGGTTTCCATTCACCAGCGTTAGACTAAGAAGTAGCTTGTATAATGAGTTCGGCAGATGCACCAGCTGTTTGCTAATTTCTACTGGCTAGTCTGAAGGAGCTGACAAGTGGAGGTTGCTCTGTGAGGCAGAAGTTCTGTAGATTGGAAATTGTGACTCTGGGGAGGAGCTTCGCCTCGAAGGTGGAGCTAGATCCACCCAGCCGTTTCCCACAGCTGGATGGTTGCCATGGGAGATTAAGGGATTTCTCAATCATGCATGAAAGAATCAAAGTAATACTCCACATATGATTTTGATTAGGTAACAAAATAATGACATGATGTAAAGCTCAAAAAAGAAAGTTTATTTTACATAATACTGCCCCTATAATGAATACTCCAACTGTGCTGTGTGTGATTTGCTACAGGATACAGGACAGCTAACAGCAGATATCCTGCCAAGAACTGGGCTGTAGGCCAGCTCTCATTACAAAGATTGTGAAAGTCACATCAAGCGACTAGGTGAGTAACGTCACTTTACAGCATCTTTAAATCACTGGAAGAAATCTTCAAATCGGACAATAAAGGCTTCACCAGTAAAAGAAGACAGAAGGTGAAGAACTGAGAGCCGGAGACAAAGAAGCAAAGCTGGGATCATAAATTGTGTTAAGAGAGTTTACAGGGAGGTTACGTCATTTTCTTTCAGAATGAAACGGGGACTTGAGTTATTGGTACCAAATTCCCAAAGTGAAATATCCTGTTACCTCATGCCTGAAAAGCTTACCAGTCAAATCTGCTTCACAACTTCAATCTTCCTAAAACTCTTAGTGTGTAAGTGGTGTGTGAGGAATTAAAGTACGACCAGGATACGTGTGCTGTTGCACAGGAATGTTTGCACATAGGCGCACAGAGATATGTCTGCGCCATGCATACTAAACTCACAATTATCTTACAATTCTCATTGTAATCGTGTAGCTAAAACAGAGCCACAGATATTAATTCATCATTTAAATGTTGGAATATTGTGAAGTATGGAGTAACACTGTGCTTCCCCTCCCCCTCATGTTGCTGTAAGAAAAAGAAAATCAAATTTCACCATGAGGCCAGACAGTTGTCAGGGATTAGTTCGTACATGATACAAGCTAATCTGTGGATTATGTGCTAACTGTCTAACCAGCATTTCCATCTGAATAGATGAGTAGACAGAGCCATTTAGATAATACCTGTCCTGTGGTTGATGACTTGTTAAAACACCAGGTCTTTGAAGTGCTTGTTTACGAGTGGAATGATGTAATACAGCTCAGACATTTAGAGGTGTTGTTGACGGATTCTCTTACAGAGTCTTTGGGGTCTAAGAAAGAGCGGTTGTTGGTGTCTCGTCTATCAGAGTTTACTTTCGGATGGTGTTACTAAAATTTCATGTGTTTACATGTGGATACCGGTAAAAATGCAGGGGCAACCCCCTCCCCCCACCTGTTTCTGTGAACTGCTGGTCCCTACCAAGAAATTGAGCTTTTTGAAAATATTTATGGTCAAGAAAGACATGAGATGTTATGGTGTAGAACTTAAAGGAGCCCCACCTGTCACTTTTATTAAGCTAGTAATTCATAGCTTCCATTTTCCTTGTATTGTAAACACAGAGGCCCATTACACTTGGTTACTCTTTGAATTGGGAAAATCATCAGAACATACCATATTTTCCCATCTATAAGTTGCTCTGGAGTATAAAACGCATTTATTTACAAATCTGGCCATGTTGGTGACAAGTTGTGTTCAGTTAGCTTCTTTTTAACAAACTCTCAAAAACCATCAGCTTTATCTTAAAAATCTGCTGTTAGTATTAATGTATGTGCTCTAAATCAGGGTGGTCCAGAACGGCTCCACTCTGTCGGTGTTCTGATTCTCTCATTGTTGCTCTTCAGGTTGTTCTACAGTACCTGGTGAAGTGCGCAGCAGAGCAGAGACGCCTGCAGTAAATTCAGGGATCAAGCAAAAAAAACACGCTGTCACCCTGCTCTAAAACTCGCAGAACAAGTCAAACTATGAATAAAACTGTGACTCCCAGTCTGGAAAATGCGGTATGCAAGTCGTAAAGTTACAAGAAAATAACAGCAGCATAAGTTTGCTCAGATCTACAAGCAGCGCAAAAATCTGTCTTCAAAATTATGTCAGATCAATCACAAATAACACTAATCAAAATGGGAAAGTTAAGCAAGAAAAGACAGCATGTGAAACAACGTGTTGATCTTCATATGTCAGGAAGTAACTATCTATCTCTATGTATTGGTACACACAGGTTATGACGTGTCCCTTGTGGTACTAATTAATGACATGTTGTGTGAGACTCTTTTATTTCTTATTATTTGAAAGTAATCCTGGTGCAGTTGTTCCTTCGCCTGATTAATCCTGATCTAATCTGAGTTTGTTTGTACTTCCTCCAGGCTTTTTACTGTAGGCCTCAGTCACTCTAACACCCACACACTTCTACGCTACAACAGGCGAGTTGGGAAAAACAACGACAGAGAAACTGAATTCACGTTAAACAGGCGGAAATGTATGAGACAATACTGATTCTAGACAATGACTCACAGCCACCATCAAACTGGATGGGCGACTAATCTGTCATCATTTGACTGTGGCTCCAGCCAATCACTGAGGTTTCCTTTTGTCTGACTGTGCTCTGCTTCTGCTACTGCTATGATGAAAATGCATTTAGCTGCTCTGCTGCTCCTTGTCACACAGCAGTGTGTAGCTCATGGTGTTTGCGTCCAAACGTTTTCCCTGCCCTGCTAATAAAGTGAATGCAGTGACAAATGTGTTAGGAGGAATGCTTGTGTTCCTGTGGCTTTATTTGTGAGGACTTGTTCGTTTTCTCACCTTACATGCAAAGAGGTGAAAGCCCTTCTGGCAAATTTTTAAGGCCTGCCTTCTATTGCCAGTTTGACTCTGTCTTAAATTTCGCCTTCAGAATGCGTTTTTGGGACAAATCTGATCGACACCAGCTGCATGTTGGTGTTTCTGTCCTCTGAAAATGAGCTTTCTATGACGACTGCAGGTGTGCGTGTGTGAGTTTTCTCATTTCATCAGTCTGTCAGCAGCTGGATATAAGCATGTCACCTGCAGTTGGCTGCACACAGGTGTGCTGACAGAAGGTAAAACCCTATCAAACCTGTCCAGCTGTCTCTAAGCCTGTTCTTACAGCCTGTGTTAAATCTGTCTGTGTCTTAAAGGGGCTCAGAATGTTTTTGATTTGACTTTTTTGAGCTTTACAACATGTTATAATGTTATTTGCTCGTAAAAAATACATGCCTGGATTCTTTCATGCAAGTTTGATAAATCTCTTAATCTCCCATGGCAACCATTCAGCTGTTCAAAACACTTCATGCCAAAGGTGTTTTCAAGCTCCTGCCTCAGCGCAGCCCTTCCCCTTGACTCTCCCACTCTGCTCCTTCAGACTAGCCAGCAACAATTAGCAAAGACCTGGTGGAGCTGAACATCTGCTGAGCTCATTATAGGAGCTACTTCTCAGTGCAATGCTGGTAAAAAAAAAATTAAAATTAAAAAACGTTGTTAAAGGGTTAACAGAGGAGCCATGTGAGATTTTCAGCAAAATATTGCATGTCAGGAGGAGTAACTGTGACAGTTAAATGCGCTGGATTTCCATGTTTCCTCTGAGATCACGTCTCCAAAAGTGATAACTAAAAAGAAGTAGAACTATATATGTTAAACGTTGTGGCAATGAGCATGAGCGCATACAATAGTAGGTTTGATTCCAGTTTCCTCCTGTCATGTTGATGTGCCCCCTGGGCAAAGCACATCACTGCAAGATGCCTACTGCTCTGTGTCTCTACGCTGTGTAGATACACAGTCTATTTAACATTTCACATCTGGATCTGCATGTCAACGTTTTTTTCATGTTTTACATTAGTATGTACTTCCAACATCTGAACCTTGTGTTCACATGTTACAACATAATTTTCCTGTGAAAAATATGTCAACATAGTATTAAGGAACATTTTTTAAAATGTTCGACTTGTCGGAAGATTTTCCTGTTTCCTATTTTGCTGTAAGATATAATTTTTTACCTTTGAAAAACATATAGGAAAATAGCTTTTTTCCATAAATTTTTTTATTGATCCTCTGGGATCAGTGATGCAAGTTTTGAAATTTGAACTGAATTTGAATTTCTTATACAGGCAGGTATACCCACGTTTCCAAAGATACCAGAAGAAATAATTTTCAAGAGTTTTACTTATCTCATGTTTAAGTTCACATTATGTTTTTTTTTCCTCCATAAGTAACACTAGACATATTTCCTCTCCACTGTATTTGTTTTCGCTCTCTCTTTAATAAAAACTCTTCAAACTGTAACATAGAGACGTTGCTCCCTGAACCCCAGCGGTTTGTTGTTGACCCATGTGGCCTCTTTAGGTCCATCAGTTCCTGACCTGTCATCACTTCTCCTTATAAACTATTCCCATCTGGGAAAGGCATCTCATCTGAAGACCGTTCTACGTAGCAAACCTGCTTGCATTCACTTCTGTCCTGCAGCACATTACAGTTTTCTTCACATTCAATATATTCAGGTGTCACCACTGTGGATTCATCCGTTACGCCTCTCCATCTATCTGTCGGTTCTGTCAGTGAGGACGGATCACTCACTGACGCTCACCTACGGGCTGCTTAGCCAACAGGGGCCCCTCCATGCTTGTTTAGACCAGGCTCAGTTTCCAAATTCTGCCCTCTGGCAAGATAGTGAATGGATTGGACTGAGGGGGGATACGCAGGGGTCTATGAAACATTCTCTGTGGAATGGCACAAGTCCAGGCAGGCATTGTAATGCTTTTAACACTTGGACAATTACTAGGCATTCAAACAACTCGGCTTATTTCAATTAAGACTCACGCCTCAGCATTTAACTTTACTATACAAGATACTGACGCCTATAGATAGATAGATAGATAGATAGATAGATAGATATTGTGTTTTTTGACATTAGTAGAATATGGACAAAGACTTGAGGTGCAAACTTCATCTAATTGAACAGACATGCAAAGTGTGACAACACTTGGATTATTCTGCTTCTATCACTTTTGTGTGCAGATAAGGTTTTGGGGAGTTGGGAAACTTCACCGAGGTGTATTATCTTTCTGATGACAGAAGTCTGTGGAGTTTACTCAGAACTTAACTGACGGCTCAGCCAAAAGAGGCGGGGCTCGCCAAGGTCATGGGCCCACCCCTGAAATCTGCAGAGTAATTTGCACTGGAAATTTACACGCATGGCAGACCTGCACCGGAAAATCAGGAACAGTCAGAGCTGTTATTCAAAATCACACGTCTCCAGATTCAATTTGTGCGGCTCAAACAAGACTTTACACCATAATGAATGCCGCGGCCGCTGCACTCTCCTAATCTTCTACGCACGCAGGCACACGCACACACACTCACCCACGCACACACACGCATGCAAACAGGCTCAGAGATCTTTACCAACCGTCCCCTGCAGCTGGAACACCTCATTAACCCAGTGTGTGGATGGATTTACCGCTGAGAGACTTCGCAGGAACAGACACAAGGTCCACACACACACACAAATATGCACATAATCATAATTGGATTACAACTGAAAGAGGAGTTTACTTTCTAAGAATACAAGTGAGAAGAGCTCAGAATAGGGCCAAACTCAAGCAGAGGGATGTTTTGTCGTGAGTGTGTGGGACGGCTGTTTACTTTGTCACTTATCTATTTGCTCTGACTCCTGACACACACACACACACACGCACACACACACACACACGCTCCTCCTCGTCTTCGCTGGAAGGCGAATCAATTAGCGCAAACTGAACCGCGTTGTGTTTGTTTGGTTCTGTTAAAGGCAGTGACCTTGACTGGTTCATGACCCAGAAACAAAGGCTGCATTATTCACAGCAACAGAAGGAAAAAAAAAAAAAAAAAGAATCAGATTTTTAACTCTTTATGCTGAAGCTCGCAGCACCGTGCCGACCCATATGCTTTGTTGTGTTTACAAGACGGGGCCTGTTCCCTGCCACGGTAATTCACGGCTCTGAAAAGCGACTGCAGACACGGGAAATGTGTGTTGTGGGGGGGCGACTCTGCTGGGGAGCCTTTGTGTTTCTCCCAGAGAGGGAAAATATGGAGCCTATTGAAGTCTGAGGAGAGTTTGTCATCGGATGAGAGATGGGTGAAGAGAGAAAGAAAAGAAAAAATCCCTTGCACAATTGCAGATGCATTTATGCAGATGCATCCATTGGCTTCTTAAATTTAGATCGATGATGACGTCACAGCTTAGAAACACACACACACCCATCAGAAGGCTTATCTCTGCTACATACCATTAATCATGACAGAAGCCAGGCACTCCCTGTTTGGCACTTAGTTTTCTATCTGCTGATAAACTTATAAAGGCTCTTCTTATGTAAAAATAGTATTAATAACAATAATAACTTCTTATATTTCTGAAGTAATGTTAAAGTGACCTTGATACATTTACAGTATCGTTCACAAACACTCCCACACTCTGCTAAGAAGTACAAAAGCTGCCCTCTGAGTGATTTAGATGCTTCAGGTTAAAGGTCAAGTTAACATTGTCTTGCTCACTTTTTTTCTTGTCTTGGGAATGTGATGTTCAGCTAAAACCTATGCAAACAGCAGAGTCACACACAGTTTTATATATACATAGTCATATACATACATAGCATATATAGCTGAGCGTATATGTATGCCTGCAGTGAAAAGACTGCACAGTGCAATCTGTTGCACGGTGCATCTATTGCATGCACTGCTCTACCAAAAGTGTTCTCTTACCCCTCCTAATTCAGATATTCGCTCCACGTCTCCAGGTGTAAGTATGCAGCACCAAGGCATGTAGAGCACTTCTACAAACATTAGTGAAAGAATGGGTCACTCTCCGGGACTTGGAGAATTCTGACGTGGGACCATTAAGGGAAGCAAACCAGTGCAATAAGTGCGCTGGACTCACGGTGGGTAGAGATGAGTTCTCTGCCTTTCTGTCTGCTGATCTGGCAACAGAACAGTCTAGATTAAGTGTGAATTTTGTTGCAGAGTTGATTACGGTGCTGAGATGTTTGTCAGCAGTCGGGCTCGGCCCCTCAGTTTTTAATGAATGGATCTCTTTATGATGCGGCATACCGAGACGTTTTAGGCAATGTTATGTTTCCAGTTTTATGTGAAGAGTTCAGGAACGGTCCCATCATGTCCCAACACGAGCAGACAAACTGGCATGAAGGAGGACGTTCTGTGTTGAAGACGCTGAGTGGGCTGAACAGAGTTGATATGTGTTACCGGGTTGGACGTCACGTGACTTATTGTGCGCCACACAGGCAGCATTGGGATGCATCAAGTGAGGAATATCGGTGGTCGAGAAAAACAACGCGGAGAACCTGGAAAATGGATGCAGTGTTTTGCTTTGAATTGTCATTACAACAACTAGATAACAAAATCCAAGCGGATCACATTTCACAGGTCAGGAAAAGCTTTTAATTTAACAATGTCGAGGAAGTGGGAAGTAGCTCAGTTACGCTAGCTTGACTTTGACAACTTAGCACGTAAATGTTCGGTTCAGCAAACACTAAAATAAAGCAACCTACATGCACACTCTGTGATAGGTCGTCACTACAGCAGGTGTTTGTATTCGCTAATCAAGTTTTCAGACGATCACTTGTTAATGATCGCCATATAAACATCAAGCCGGAAAACATACAACTCCGATGGGCTGAGCGTTCAGCTTTGTGGTTTCTACGTCCCCTTTTTGTGTGTGGGAAATGTTTTTGTGTTTTTTAGTAGTGATTTCATATGCACTCAAACGTCATCTCTGCGCCCGAGAGATGACGGGCGCAGTAACAGTTACTGGGTTACTGTCCAACCCAGTAATATCTACCGATGGTCCCGACTACAGGAGAGACTCGCTTATCCAACATTTTTGTTCAGAGACGTTTCAGCTGTGGGACTTGCTAAATCTGCTAGCGGAAAATTTCCAGAAGATCAGCAAGAGAAAGTCATTGCAATTTAAAATCATTAGTCTGAGCTTAAAATAAGCAAACAGCAGCCAGTCATCACATGACCCTGCAGAGAACAGATCAGGCAACAGACTGACTAATGGACAATGCTGAACTTTTATCACTTTTTGTTTTCTTAACTGTCTGAGACAAAGCTTCAACCAACGCTGACTTTGATGCCAAACTCCATTCCATGTGCTAGTGGTTAAAGCCCGGGCCCTGCTGCGCTTCGTGGGGTGAAACAGGACTCTGAGGTAGAGACACGTGAAGGAATGGCGACGACACGCTCGACTGCAGACCAGGCGCTGACACACAGCTACAAAAAATAATAAAAATAAAAAATCTCGGAGAGCTGGGGGGCGGGGAGGGGTTTTGGGTGATTTTCTTGGAGTAAGAAACAGGGAGGAAACGGTGTTGTGTTTATATAGATAAGGAGGGCTGCATTCGCAAACAGGAAAAAACGCAACAAGTTTATATAGTGAGAGAACCCCACATGAACACCACAAACTAAAAACAAGACTTTATCAGATGGGTGACGCTTCTTTTTTTTTTTTTTTTCCACAGAAACCCTGGAGCAAAACAAGTCTTTGGTGAACAATGTGTAAGAGTCTCTGTGTACCTGCGGTTCAGCCAGATTTTATTCACACCAGCTTATCTGTGACTAAGCCAGCAGGTATGCCTGGAGAAGTGCAAACACAACGTGAAGCATTTACACAAACACCTCATTTCCAGTCGCATTGCTTGCTGTAACCAATCTTTTGTTTTTTTTTCCTCTCAAATTTTTTTTCCTTTCAGACCAGTCTTGGATCTAAATTTTGCTCCTAACCTTAACTGGCTGCTTTTGGCAAAGTGCGAGTGCACATTGTTCCTTCCAATCAGGACAACATCTGCTACGGATTTGGTTTAGAAACTGCAGACAATTACCATGCATGAACACGGCTGGAACATCTCTGACAACTTGGCCGCTCTGCAAACTGTGAACATGAAGTTGTTGTTGTTTCTTTTTTATTGAGTGAAAGGAATATTATTATCAAATTACATCAAAGTTTTGGTTCAGCATGCACTCTGGTTTGCATGCTCACCCAGGTAAAGACATTTGGGGGTTAATTACCAACAACACGGATGTTAAAATTTTCTTTTAAGTCTTTTTGTTTCTTTTTGATGCTCCAATTCGTTCTCTCATTTATAATTTTAGAAAGGTATTTAAAAAGACATTAACCATGTTAAACTATTCTCCTGTTTTTGATCATTTATTTATTTCCAAAGATGCTCAAATCTCAATTTGAATACCTTTAACTGATTTTATATTGCCACTTTTTTTCCCCATTGATTGTGTTCTTTATCCTCAGTTGGACTCTTGATCACATCAAAAAATGTGAACATCATGCAATTAGTCACACAAATAATTTTTTCTCACAGTGGACTTCACATGATTTGGGGAAGGCCAGTTTAATCTTGTAATTTTCAAAGGTGGTATAAAGGACACTCAAAACTAAATTTATGAATGATAGGGAGAAAATACGTCATGGATGTCAAAAAAAACAACAACAAAAAAAGCTAAACTAAAATCAGAGTGGTGTGACGACAAAATTACCAAAACCTGTTTGAAATGCAACCTGTTGACGAAGCATCGATATCATAATGTCATTAATTTTCTGTTTAGTATTTCAATAAGTTCAATCATCATTAATATTTTTAATTATGCCTCACCTCGTTTCTTGCCAGGTTATGATGACTCATCTTTAAATAACATTTGTTGCTAATCTGTTTTTCTACACTGATCCACTGTGTTGTGAATAGTTTGTCTTTTTCAGTGTTCGATAAACATGCACACTTTGTACACTTTTAGAAAAGTGATCTGACTCTACATTATTATTATTAGTAGCACTATTATTGTTGCATGATTGTCAGTCTTGATTTTTTATATATCTATTGTTTTAAACACTTTAAGAACTTTTTTGTGTGAATTTTGCTGCTGTCACTTCTAAATTTTCCACTTGTGAAACAATGAAGTTGGTCTCTGTTCTGTTCTACTAACTGATCTTTGATCCGACTCAAGATCCACATTTTGAAAGCTAGTAAAGAGCATATTTTTCCAGGCAGATCTGAACTCAAAAAGAGTCGACATGTAGAGTAAAGTACGATCAGGAATCTCATTCCAGTCACTTTGAAAAATGGCAGCAGTTACGTTTTAATGAGCAGGAAGTTCTGAACCGCCGATCAACCCGGTCAAGACCCAATGCAGATCCTCTGAGTTTATTTTTCACAGTTGATTGAGGCTGGAAAATTGCTCCGTTAATCTGCGCTGCATCAATTTGTCCAATGCGTCTCATCTGTCATTCTGGGAGCAGCCTGGTGTGTTTTGGCCCTATCAGAGCCACGGAGTAATGTTTCTGCAGCTGACCGACCCGCTGACTGCTTGGTTTGGACCTGCACTGTCTGTGTTTATGGAGAGTCTCGCATTAGCCAAGAGCAGTTACAATGTCCTGATGCAGCACACATAACAGCCATAAACCAACTAATCATGCTCCTCTCATTGAGAAACAGGAATTGGCAGATATATGAACCTTAAAAAAAAAACTGGCTTCGATAAGACATCAGTTTTGCCTGTGGCAATGTTCAAAACTTAATTTAGATTTCAAGCGAGCTTAATGGAGAAAACCTTTGGCACAAAAAAAGGTTGTGCCACAGTTTCTGAGTGGGATCAAGTTATTGGTGTGGGAAGAACAGGTTTACAAGACCGAAAAGAGCCAAACAGCAAAGCTCTTGATTTACCAGTCGATCTACGTTCCTATCCTCATCTACGGTCATGAGCTTTGGGCCGACCCCGGATAAGCGGAAGAAAATGGATGGATGGATGGATGGATGGAGTTTTTAAAGAGACAGAAGTAAAATTTAATTTGTCATATTTTACTAAAGGGACTTTAAACTGTGTGAATGGTAACAAATGTTTAATGCTTTTGAAATTAACATTTAAAAAGACAGGTAAATATCTAAACTTGATATTGCATTTACTGCATACATTTCATGTAAACTTCTACGAAGTCGATAGCTCAATTTCAGTTTCCCAAATACATCTAGGAAATTTGCAACGTTCTGGACTCGCACTCCATCCTGAACACGTTTAACTTGCGAGTTTATGTTTTCCACTGTCAACACTTGAAATGTTTCATTCTGTTCTCTACTTTATTGTCCTTTAAAGCTGCAGTTGTCCAGCTTTTGATCCACGTGACGGCCCTCTGAAGTGGCATTTGGTTCTCATCTGTGAACAAGACGTTCAAATTAAAAACGCAACAGACATGCCCGCCACCGCAGCTCTCAGCACTGGTTTCAGACAGAACAATGGTCTCTCAAGCCCGCTCAGATTGACACCACAAATGTAGAGAGAACAGCAATTAAAAGTTGTGTACCATATTTTTTTTTCTTCATTTATTACACACAACTGCTTGTAAGCACGGACTCAAAAGGTTTTCTTCTTTCTCGGATTTTACTGAACAAAGTTTTTTGGTCTGCAAATGCTGCATTTGGTAGGAATGATGAAGAAATAATCACAGTTTTGTTGGCACGAAGTAAAGTGTTTGCATTCAGAAAGTATCATGCAAAAGTACTCTGGCCTTAAAATGTTTCTTTTTTTATGGCTCTAACCGCAAGCTTCAAAGTATCGTGTTGCGATTTAATTTGATTGACCACTGCAAAGTACAGTTCTGATGTAAATGGAGAATGTTATTTGTTTTTCTTAATTTCCAAAGTGAAAATTAAATGTGCAAATGGCAGAGAAACAACTTGCAGTTCCAGGAAAGCCATTTGTCCACCCTCATCGGTGGCTATGCTAATTAGCCTTAGCGCTCATGGCAGACTGTGCTATTGGGAAGAAGCTATAACGTAGCAGAACGCGAAGGAGAGGGTTTGAATGGCGCATACACAAGAATGATTGACAGCGCTCAGACCCTCCTCCTGGCTCTGATTGGTTCTTTCTGACTAAGTGCTATTTTTCTGCAGTTAGCACTTGAAGAAGCCAAAAGAGCTAAATTTTTTTGTCAGATTGTCTCATAGCATACTGCTGACATAATGATAGTTTTAACTGATATGTAAAACACATATTTTGTTTTAGAATAAAAGTTACATGATGTAGCTTTAAATCCAATATTGGTTTAAGATTTTTACATTTTTAACATTACAAGTGTAGCTGGTATGTCTACTTCCACCATGTCTTGGTTGTTTCTTGCTCCGTGATCTGCAGGTTTTTGCTTTGACCTGTTTATCTTGCTGCCATCACCACATGTTGGGCTTCCAGCCAAATCTAAACAAGTCAAATCCCCCAAATCGCAAACTTTCTGTTACGCAGGCAAACAAAAACGCGTATTTGCTTTCCAAACTTGGTAAGTTTGACTGATTGTAAACTTCTTCTGTATCTGCGTTTCTTCGGCTTCACCGGCATCTCTGCGGGTCGACTCATTTGCCCTTCGACCTCTGACCTTTTAATCCACAACCAGCTGCAGAATGGCCTCAGAGGAGGACCAAGTGATTCTGCTTGTAAGTGTTTGAGTGTGGCAATGGAATGAGAAAACATGAGCGCATTCTTCTCTTCGTGAAAAATCAAATGGTTTAGTTAAATAATGAACTGCACGGTGTTTCAACACAACAAGGCTGCGTATAATCACTAATATCTCTTAAACTTAGATGAAAAATAGCCCTGCAATGACTGGAATTAGTTCAGCACAATTCTGTCACACTGTGATGCAGATGATACTACAGCTGAGTTAATATTCTTGTTGTAACAGATCTTGTCAGACTCTTCAAATAAATTTGTCTAATTTCACTTGCAAAATGATCCTTACTCCTTAAACTTCCCTTTTTAGTTTACAGCCATTGATTTTAATGTTTTCATTTGGATAAATGAACGCGCAAAAAAAATACTTTTTTTTTTTCTTTTTTTTTTTTTACAAATTTAAATCTTAAAACTTTTGCTCAATATAATTCAACATACATTCAGAAATCAACCTTGTACTAAAAATAACGTATTTGTGTTATTCTACTAGCGTTATGAGAGAACATTGGTAAAATATCAGCATCCTGACAACTGAGGAACACAGCAGTAAGATCAGGGATGTTGAGGACAAATGTAAAGAGTTAGGCTAAAAAGTAATATCCAAAGAAGTAGGTGCACTGACTGCAGTTATCTGGGCGATTGCCAAGGTTTAAGAAGAACTGCCGATTCCAATTTTAGCCAACACTGAAAACAGCTGATACTGTTTATCCGACGTGAGGCATTAAATGCATTTGCACAATTCTTCACTGAATAACTAAAAACTCTGTCAAATTACGTCTGTCAAGTGGATGAAGTTGGTTTTTTCAGAAAACACCAAAGGCAACCAGTAGTTTGAATGGTATGCGTTTAATCAGTGGTTCTTAACCTTTCTCAAGGGACAGAACCCACTAGTTTTATATGCACATTCATATAAAGACGTTTATCACTTCTTTAGTGATACATAAAATATGATGTTTCTCCAAATTCAGGACATAGGTATATGCTTTTTTTACTGGTGCTCAAAATGATCCGTGCATGAACGTCACCTTGACAGCCGTCGACAACTACACGCACTAAATTCCCGCAGCACTGATTGGCAAAGCAATGTCACGTGATCCTCTGAAGCAAGTGATGGCCAAGCGGGACGCGTCATCACGACTTTACACATGTGTCTTTACCTCCATGGCAGAGGCTCCGCCTAACCCGAGATCGGCTCAT